>LPNX010965856.1:188144-229565 GCA_001517045.1 Pseudotsuga menziesii | reverse complement strand
TCATCATTGGTGAACTCCTTTGCTTCAGTTGTCAATTATCATCTATTGGTTGACAAACTGTTGAATCCTCTCCATGTTCGAATTCAGCTTACCCTTATTCACATGGTTTGGATTGTACTTGGTTCTTTGGGATCCTGTATGAAGACCTTAGTTCTTCACTTATGAACTAAGTTGCGCAAGACTATGTCCAATTTCTATCTCCAGCTTCCATATTTTTTGAAGACTCATCATTATTGTATTGTGGCTTTGATCCACCTTTGTACATACGTGGTTTTACCCGTATTATATGATGTATTTTCATATTGTAAAGGAGCTAGTGTTCCAGAAAATTGAACATAGCATCCTCAGATATAGCTTTGTATATGACATTATTATGTATTGGTTTCAGGTACTCCTTCTGCTCCACTAGAATTCTGAGTTTCTCCAGAGTTAATATTATAATGTATTTCGGCCATCGTTCCCCTCTGACCTCACACATTAGGGGGCATCTGTTATACAGCTGATTGGCACCTCTCCGTCCGAGTGCTGATATCCCTCATGTCGGCACACAAAAGGACACTTATGGATAGAGGTTTGCCCATTTCCACTATACATTGGCTCATCAGGAAATACATTGCCTATATGCCCAGCTGATTACTTTGCCATTTTATGATTTTGAGTTGCATACGCGACTATCTCTATTGACATGTCGCGCATCATGCGCGGGTCTCATGTTTAATATTTAAAAAACACGAGTTAATGGGAGATTTGTTTACTCATTTACCTTAATCCCATTAACTGCTATAACCTCCCTAACCTTCGAGAACTGCCTCATTTCCTTCAGATAAATAGAGGCCTTGGGGAGGGTGTTGGAGGGTGATACTTGGAGAGCAAAGTTATGCTGGTGGATTTTCTACAGAGTCTTTGGAGCAGAGAAACTCAAAGTCCTCTGGTGATAGAGGAGTCCCTTGTTCAGACATTGGGTTGTAACCTAAACTCCCTCTATTATTGTTAATAAAGCAGATTACTTCTTCCACATTGTGTTTCATGTGTTGTAGATTGGTGAATGTTTACATTTCATTATATTATATGATTTTCCTAACCTGCATCTTTATATATGAATCATACTGTATTTGGAAGAATCTTTGTTAACAGGTGAAGGAGGAACTATCCTGAAGATTTTGGAAGTAGATCAGAGAGGAAGAAGCTAGCTTGGATCAACCTTCATATTTCACAAGTAAGTTCCTGCCATTTCCCTATTTCTTATTCTGTGCTTCTAAAATCAATTTGTCTGCAAGGTCATAGTATGTTGGTAACCCCCCAGACCTAGTTCATTAGGTGAATTATCCTGTACAACAAGCATCATGACCAAAAAAGTCATGCAACAGCTTGACCTAAGGACCACGAGACCTTACCAGAATGTGTGTGCCATGGACTCTAGACCAGTCAAGGTCGAAGGGATGATTGAGAACCAGCTAGTCAGATTGGCCAAGTATCCAAATATCCATATCACAATGGAAATCTTGGTTATTGATGTTCCAGAAAAATGGGGTATTCTGAAAAGGAACAAAAATTATCAAAATTATCACTTGTTAATTTGTATTCTGAAAAGGAAAAAAGACACCATGTTGAAACCCTCAAATACCATTAAATGAGTATGCTTACCAAACTGATGAAAATGGTTCCTATCAAATCAACTCCACCTTCTTGGAACCCATCAAAGAAAAAATAAAGACTGAGAATCTTAGTGAGTTGTGGAGAATGAATTTTGATGGTGCTTACTCTAAAACAGGAAAGGGGGCTATTGTTGTCATTGTCTCACCAGAAGGTAAGGTTTTCAACTTTGCTTTCAGATTGGAGTTTGAAGAAACTAACAATGTGGCGGAGTATGAGGCACTTCTACTAGGAATTGAGATTTCCAAGGACATGGGGATTAAGTTGCTTGATATTAAAGGGGACTCTGATTTAATCGCCCAACACGTTAAGGGTCAGTTTGCATGTAATTGCCAAAGACTTAAAAAATATAGAAATGCAATATGGGATACAATGGAACTCTTTAATGCCTTTAACATAGAAGCAATCCCTAGAGATCAGAATAGTGCCTCCGATAGACTTGCGGTTTCAACGTCAACTCTTCATCCATCGAATGAGATGTTAGAGGGGAATTGTCCTTTAAATATTAACTTCAGACCTTCTGTTCCTGACAATGTTGAACATTGGAAGGTCTTCAAAGACGATGAGCAGATTTTGAGATTCATTCATAATGTCGATGAATTCCTTAATTTTAAAGTAAATGATCAGGAAGAAAACAAAGAATATTATGGAGAAGGTGATCAGTTTAACAATCTTGTCCTGCATGGTCTAGTTGCCTTAGAAAACATCTTTGACATGCAGGATAGAAGAAAAATCAATGTTGAGCAGATGAAACCAGGAGATTACATTGAAGTCAACATTGTAACAAAAACAGAACCTAAAATTATAAAAATTGGAGAAGGTACTTTTGAAAAAGAAAGGAATAGACTTGTAAATTTGGTCAAGGAGTATAGGGATGTATTTTCCTTTATTTACAACGAGCTCAAAGCTTATCGGGAAGATGTATTTCAACATACTATTCCCCTAAAGATGGAATGTCAAAAAGGCAAGCCTTTTAGACAAAAACTTAGGCAAATAAATCCTAAGTTAGCACCGATCATTAAAAAGGAGTTAGAAAAAATGCTAGCGGCAGGAATAATAGCTCCTACGAGGCATTCAATGTGGTGCTATAAATTAGTCGTAGTTAGAAAGAAGAACGGGAGCATAAGAATATGTATAGATTTCAGGAATCTAAACATAGCATGTCAGAAGGACAATTACCCCCTACCCAACATGGAGACCCTCCTCCAACGGGTCACTGGATCGAGCATGATGTCGATTCTAGATGGCTTTTCAATCTATAACCTGGTAGTATTTCAAGAGGAGGATAGGCATAAGACCACCTTCACAACTCCTTGGGGCACCTTTGAATATTTGAGAATGCCCTTTGGCCTTTTAAACGCAGGAGCTACTTTCCAAAGGGCCATGGATTATGCTTTCAAGGAGTTGATTGGCAAAATCATTGAGATCTACCAAGATGATCTCACTATTTTTTCAAAGTAAATATCCATCCATGTTGGCCATCTCAGGCAGATTTTTGAGCGGTGTAGGAAGTATGGCATTTATTTGAATCCGGCTAAGTCGGTGTTGGGCATAGAAGAGGGAAAACTATTAGGACATATCATCAATAAAGACGGTGTCAAAATTGATCCTGAAATAGTAGAGGCCATGAAAAAGATTCCTCTTCCTAAGAATGTTAAAGCCCTTCAGTCCTTCAATGGTCATATCAATTTCATTAGAAGATTCATTCCAAACTTGGCCGAATTAATGAAACCTATGTAGGCCCTACTCAAGAAAAATGCCAAGTTTGTGTGTACCACTGAAGGAAGGAAAGCCTTTGAGTCGATAAAGAATGACATTACCAGGTCTCCTATCTTAGTCAGCCCTGATTATGTGAAGGATTTTATGATCTTTTCATTCGCTTCTGAAGACACTATTGCAGGTGTGTTGCTACAAAAGAACATTGAAGGGTTTGAGCAACCTATAGCATTCATGAGTAGAGCCTTGCAGAATTCCGAGCTAAAGTATACCATCATGGAGAAGCAAGGTTATGCCTTAGTCAAATCTTTAAAACACTTCAGGACTTACATCGGGTATTCCAAGGTTACTGGATATGTTCCCCACAATGCGGTTAAGGATATACTTTCTCAAAAGGATTGTTTAGGAATAAGGGGAACATGAGTGTCCAAGATCTAGGAGTATGACCTGGAAATAAATCCCACTAAGTTGATCAAGGGACAAGGCCTAGCAAGAATGCTTACTCAGAAGAATGAAGAATCCATTGAGATGATTGTAGAAAATGACATCCCTCAGCCTACCATGACTCCTGCATTTCAAAACCTTGACAACAATTGGTATTCAGACATCATTTTCTTGCTTCTCCATCTCACTTGCCCTGATCACCTCAAAGGACACAAGCATAGGGATTTGAGACTTGAATCAGAAGTTGGTAGCTCTTCCCCTTACTCCATTTGTTGTCCTTGCCCCTTTTCAACAATGGGGGCTCGATTTTATTCGAAAATTCAAGGATAATTCTAGCAATGGATTTTGTTGGATTCTCACAGAAACCAATTACTTCACCAAGTGGGTAGAAGATATACCCACTAATACTACCATTGAGAAGGTTGTTATAGACTTCATCGAGGAAAGAATCATTACCAGATTCGGGACTCCCTTAAAAATAACAGCCGATAATGCCAAAGCCGTCAGTTCCAAAAAAATGAATGACTTATGATTTAAGTATGGAATTATCCTATCCCACTCATCTGATTATTACCCATAGGGCAATGGACTTGCTGAGTCCACCAATAAAAATTTAATCTCAATCCTCAAGAAGACTGTGGGGGATAATAAGAGATCATGGGATAGTAAAATTAAGTATTTTGTGTGGGCAGATAGAATCACTAAGAATAAATCAACTGGTAAATCACCTTTTGAGCTGGTGTATGGACTCACAGCCACCCTTCTGGTTAGTATGCAGATTCCGATCTTCGGGATGCTAAGTGAGTATGGCATAGAATAGGCAGAAATGGAGCAAAGAATGAACCAGATTGTAGAATTGGATGAATCCCGATGAGCTTCCCTTGATAAGTCACTAAGACATCAAGAAAATATGAAGGGTACTTTTGATAAGTCAGCCAGGCCAAGAGCTTTCCAAATCGGAGATACTATTCTCTTACGGGATAAGAGAAGGGAGAAGCCTGGAAATCATGGGAAATTTGATAGACTTTGGAAAGGCCCATTTATCATCTATGACACAGATGGCACCAATTATTTTTTCCTTAACACTATGGATGGATAAATTTTAAACCTGCCCATGAATGGCCAACACTTGAAGCCTTTCTATCAAAACAACCTCCAAGATGACCAAGGGGTCATCATAGGACTTTTATAAACCTATCCTTGTTGTATTTCTATGTACTTTACTTTTGTATCATATGTTATGAATCATAACTTCATAGAATGCTGCATTAAATCTCTTTCTTTTGTATATTATCATTTGCATCATATTTCATTCTATATATGCCGAAAAAGAAGAAGTTTATTTCCATGTACTTTATTTCGAAAAATGAAAAAAAATATTTTTTTTCTTTTTTCGAAATAAAGTACATGGAAATAAACTTCTCCTTTTTCGGCATATATAGAGTGAAATATGATGCAAATGGCATATTTTTATCATATACAAGGAACTGAGACACTTCTGTTTACATGCAGGTACCAGAGATTCCTGGATTCTTAGGCACTCTTTTTTATCAATAGATCAACCAAGTACCTGTCCCATAGTTAGAGCCAGATGTTACCAACTTTTTTGTACCATAGTTGGGTTACCTGAGGAGCCACCAGTTGGCAGACTTGTTCAGAGTCTGATTCCATTGTATCAGTTGATCCGTCTGCTTGTCTAGCCAATAATGGCTAATCACTTTTATATTTGAATAATTTTGACCATGGCCACGCGGGGTTTGTAATAAAATGTGCTAGTAGGATATTTTTGAGTGGTTCTCTCTCCTGAGACGTAGAATCTCAAATAGGGTATTCCAGGGAGTTTTTTTCCCCTGACAATTATGCTTTGCCTTCATCCGATTATAATTAACGAGGTTTTCTCCCGCTTCCTCCAAAGCTGGAATGCCCGATGTTGAATTCTGGGCCTTGGGGGGTTAATAGAGCCCAATGGAGTGTTATAATCCTACTAGACATTATTTAGATAGATCATGGTCATGTCCTAAGTCATCTGGACGGATAAAAAAAAATTGAAAAAATCTTTTTCAAACAGTGAAAAAATATTTTTTAATTTTTAATTGCTTTTCCTAAGTTTTTTGGGATAATTTTTCCATAAATTAAATGGAAAAAACCCATTCATGATCCGGACTCAGAATTCAGTGATTGAAGGCTCTAACCTTAAGCCAAAAATCATTCTTGATTAGCTAGCCGATCAGAAACAACTTTCAAATCAGCAATCGGACACATAATGCCTTTTTACTCAAAAAAGTCAGTTTTGAGTAAAAAATGATTTTTAGTAAAAAAAATTGATTTTTATTAAAAAAATGATTATTTTGGAGAAAACTAAAACTCTCCAAATTAATCCAAATTTAGTAAAATAAAAGACTAAATGACATCTCATGGAACACTTATGATGATTGGAGTTATCATAACTCAGCTTCAGTCATCATTAAGAGAGCAATTAATTTATTATCAGTTATCAAATATGTCATCTCCAGCTAAACATGATATGGAGAGCTCTCATTGGTTCGGTTTTTTGATCGAGGTGAATACTGAAGCTTACACCATTAGTGGGCTTCCCAAAACTAGCTCAGGATCCTTCCAAACCTAAAGGATGAGCTTACCTACATCTAGACTCACACGTGTGGCCTCATCCTTGGCTTGTTTTCAGTGCACAGGTTTGTAGTGGGGGTGCCTTGCTTGGGTGGAGGCCTCCCCTCACTCCCAGTTCTCTAGTTTAGGTCTTGGATCTTTGTTAGGTGGCTAAGCTGGTTAGGGTTTGTTTTTTGGTTTTAGGGTTTTAGCAATCTCTCATTTGTTAAAAAGAGGCTCTTTCAGCTCTATTGAGGATGGATTTTTGTGTAGAGAAACTCTAGTGAAACTTTTGTAATTGCTTGTTGCTTCTATGCAATATTTGGAATAAAATTAAGGCTTTGGAGGCTCATGTGGTGTGATTCTTTGGATGATTGCACTTGATGGATGAAGTGATGTTTTTTAAATGCTGTTCTTTCTTGTTTATTTGAGATTATAATGTTATGCTTTAGAAGGCTTCTGTAATCACATAAGAACAAGTATTTGTGGTTTTCAAGTTAGTTGTTTATTGATTTACTTCTAGAATTTAAAAAAGAGCATTGTTTTATTCAGTTGTAGTTCACACTCTTGTTTATTTCGATTTGTGAACAACACATGATCTAATCTTTGTATGGAAATTCTATGAGTGTTATTTTGGAGATCCTTCCATCCAACCAAGTAGAAGTTCAAGCTCAGCTGCATCTTCTTCTCTTGGATTCAAGTATGCTTTTCTGGTAATTGCATGCTTCATGAGATCCACATGCTTTAAAAAGATCCACAGGTTTGACCATTCTCTCCTTTCTTTTATTCATCATTCAAATTCAAAAATATTTATTTTCTTGGGATTAGGGCACGTTTGGGATAAAGCGAACATTCATTCACTTAGCCTTTTCCCCGGTTGGATGCCCTATGATTTATTTTCAGCCTTTAAGGCCTTTTATTTGTAGTCTTTCCTTCCTTTTGTTCACTGTCCACTTTTCCCCATTTTTACCCTTTTGGACAGCCCTCTTTTGCCTCTTTATTTCCACTTTTTGCAGCCCTTTTCCATCCTTTTCTTCAACCATCTTTTGGTCTGTACTTTCAGCCTTTTCAACCCTCATTTTGCAGCCCTCTTTCTCTGATTTGCAGCGCTCTTTCTCACTTAGTTTCCATCCTTCTTTTGAATTTCTTTTTTCTCTCTTTCCACCCCTCTTGCCTTGCCTTTTTCTTGCCTCTTTCCTTCCTTCTTCTTGGTGAATTAGGTAAAAAAAATTTAGTTTGTTTATAGATTAAATTTCAAGTTATTTTTAATCAACTAATATCATAACAAGTGTGTGTCTAGAGCTCTTAGATTGCAAACAGGTGAAGGAGAGAGCAAAGGCCACAAACGAACAAGGAGTGCAAAAAGAACAAAAAGAATGCTATCCCTCTTCTTGCATCCCCTTCTTTCCCCGTTCTTCCAAGAAGCAAAGAACACATCATCATTGTAAAAGATTAATAAAAAGCGTTGAGTGGGAGGAAGTCTCCTTCCTTTTCTACTTCCCCTATTTTGGGGAAGTGTGTCTTGTGTTCATTTTCATGATTTGCTTAGTATAGTTTTCCTTAAGCAATTAGTTTACTTCTTTGATTAGACTTAGTTTCATTCTTACTGATTGCTAGATTCATCATTGCTTGTTGGTATCTTGTTATAAATTGTTAAATCATAAGAAGAACAAAAATCTCTTGAATCTCACCATAAGGTGGATCAAGAGTGCTCTCTGTCGGAGAGTTTTAATCAACCACCTTTCATATTAATTATTGCATTTGTTTAATTCAAATCATCCATAGTTAAGACTCTTGAACTTGTAGAAACACAAGTCAAGAGCACTCTCTATTGGAGAGCACCTTATGCTTTCACAACCCCTGCATTAGTATCATCTAGATTAGCTAAGTATCTTGAACCACTGTCATAAGACAAGGTCAAGAGTGCTCTCTGTCGGAGAGTGTTCATTAATTAACTTAATAAAATTTGCAACTCACACCCCTTTAATCAATTAACCCCCCTCCCTCCTTACTGGAGTATGCTCTAACCGATCCTAGATCAGAGTACCGAGAAATGGCACTGGATCTTTAAACCCCACAAGAGTAACCTAATAACACTTAAACACCCCATAACCAATGCACCGGTGTTGTAGGGATTCTTCCAAAGTACTTCCTAGTAGAGGCGTCGGAACCTCTTGCTGTCATAGATTCTCAGCTAGCTGGTCACTTGACAATATCAGCCTAGGATACTGGGCGGGCCGGACATGTCTTAAATGGAGGAAA
Organism: Pseudotsuga menziesii; assembly: GCA_001517045.1. Lineage (NCBI taxonomy): Eukaryota > Viridiplantae > Streptophyta > Pinopsida > Pinales > Pinaceae > Pseudotsuga > Pseudotsuga menziesii. The sequence goes on along the minus strand of LPNX010965856.1, from coordinate 220,883 downwards.
CTTAGAAGAGTCTCTCAACTTTGAAAAACCTTCATTGACACCCTAATCAAGAGCATTCTTTAAAATTCTTAAAATCTACCAAGAGCACTTGCAAAACCTAATATTCACTAGCTTAATTCCTAGACTTTATTTCATGCATTTATTTGACTCCATAAGGAACTGGTCATTCGTTATAATTGAGTAATATTCTATCTTGATCAACTGTCTATGGTTTATTTTTGCTGATTATATCTAAATGCTTAAGTAAAGTCTGGAATATTTTGCTTATCTATATGATCTCTTGCTAGCAACGTGGATTGCTTTGATTTACGTGTCACAATCATAAACTTAATCATTTCTAATCACAAGTAACTCCTAAACAAAACCCATCTGCATCTAAAACATCTTAAAAATTAACTTAAACATTGAGCCAAAGAAAACTCTTTGTTAGGGACTACCCCCCTTGGCTTCGTTAGGAGTTATCCTAAATGGAGGAGCTAGGAGTAGGTGACAGTACCTAGCTCTGTGCTTGCCCCCAAGGTCACACCTCTCCCACTTTCCCAAGTGAGGAGATAGCTTTTGGAATATTTCTACTATTGGTGTGCAATCGGCGGACAACATAGGTGAAGGATCATAGTTAGGAGTAAACTCCCCATCTTCCAATTGAATGGGAGAAGGTGGTTCAGGAATACTTCTACATGGTATCCCATCATGTGTGAATCAATGTGAGAAGTAGTCCGCTTGGACTGTCTATTTCTCTCTCCCAAAGAGGACAAGATGTAGAATACGAAAGTCCTACTAAACAATGAGAATGGTGAGGCACCACACCCGAATCCACAATGACTCAAAAAATATAAAATACTTTCTATCTACGTAAACCCTAGGAAAGCTAACGTGCACAGAGCAATCACCAAGAAAATATAAAGCCAAACAAAAGCAATCAAGGATGGGATAAGTGAGCTCCCGAATGAAGCAGGTATGTCTCGCCTAGGAGAGGCTTGAGGCTCCCATAAACAACAAGCGGATGTACGTAACCAATTATTGTGGCCCTCAGCTTCAACGCATAAAGCGACTGTGTTTTCTGACCCCAACCTGGCCAGGACACCTACAGAATAACCCCTGCAGATTACCCCCTCGATATCCTAGGTAAGGCCGCTAAGGTCAGCTCAATATAATCAATGCTTAGGAAGACAGTCGTAGGCAGGATTGACCATATGGGCAGGGTAGCAAATCCCAAAACTCTTAAAAGAGTGCCTAGATATGAATACAATCTTGGAAATATCTCCGGTGCTACTCAGTTATGACTAGGGGTCATCCCAATCAATAACCGCTCACACTTCCTCGTGCTTAACTCCCTTATGAGAGGAGGATCCTGAGAAACACTGGTTATACCAAGGAATTTCACACACTCACCTAGACAGACACATAGATGTTGTTGTTTAGTGGTCTTGGAGAATTTACTCACAATGAACTATTCCAAGAGCCTAAAACCTAATCTTGTTGGTGAACCCTATCAAATAAAATAGTGTAGTTCATTTTAATTAAGCATTGATTTTAATTGGATTTATTACTCAAAAGAGGTATATGGTCGTGCAACTAATGGCGTTATGACACAACATGAAGCAAAATGCAAACCTGAAAATCAATGCAAATGCATTGTGTCCATGAAAAATAAGGTATGCTACTACGTGAAATGCACAATTTTCTTCGAATGATAGGTGCAATTATTCCTATATGAAATCCAGTGCAAGTACTATGCAAAATGCAAGATGCAAAGCATGATGATAAGCAAATATTTTTGGATTTTTTGAAATAAAAATGAGATATAAAAGCAAAAGAATCGCTCTACAACCCCTAGAATCTGCAAGCACATTAAAGAAGCACTCAATCAAATCACTAAGGTAAAATAAATCTAATGCACTAATCCCAAAACAAAAAATCGAAAATGCAATGACAAGAACAATTTTCAAAAAATAAATTTTACCCTAAAAAAACATTTCTGGTCAGAAATAGAGGTGTATACAGACTCTAGCAGTATCAAAGGAGACTCAGCAATCATCAAAATTCACCCAACAACAATCCATCTTCCTCTAGAAGGAAAAAATAAGGGCATATGCGACTGTTCGCTATAAACCTATGTGTGTATGTGGAAATAGCAACGAAACCCGCATATATACGCGACTGTGAGTTAAAAACTTGCATACAGGACGAAAGGTGCATAAAAATAAAGGAAAACAAACAAGCTGAGACAAAATTCACACCAATCAGACACTACCAGGCAAACATGCCCCCAGACCCGACACAGAAACAAGAGAAAAAGAGAAATTCAAAGTCATTGAATGCTGATAAAAAAACCCCAAAGGAGAACGACTAGGAACTCCCCAGAGAAGTCGCCAATTCTGTTATGGAGAGAAATTCCTATGGCTTGGGGTACCACAATAGACAACTTGACTCCAGAAATCAATCCTTTCCAATATGCAATACAAATCAAATATCTAACATTAAAGGATCAGACCTCGTACCTTATTCCGGACAGTTGAAGTAGCTCCCCGTTGAGCTTTCCAACTCCAGCTTGAATTGATGAATCACTTCCTCAAAAACAAGTAAACAGGACAAGAATACTATATATATTGGTGTTAGATCTATTCTAGCATATATGTTCAACAATGTATAAGCATTTGAAATCATCCATGGATAAAATATTCATTCAAACATACATTATTGGATAGGAAAAGATATTTCTATTAACATAAAACTAGAGATTACAATGGATACAACCTCTGTCGGCACGTCTGCAAATCGGAGAAACTGAATCCCCCACTTGGGCCTCCACCACCTCAATCCTCCATCTCTCGATAGAAATCTCACAAGCAAAAGGCAAGCTTGGGAAGAACACAAAACTGCTCCAAGGGACAAAGGGATGTAGACTCAAGCACAAGTTCTAGCAATAATGGACTATAGTTTCTTTGCTCTCAATTCTCTTATGCCTTCAATGTATCCAAAGAGTTCCTTATATATCTTTTGAAAGGGGTAATGAAAGGCCGAATATGAGCAATCTCAAGGCATATGGAAGGCCAGGAGTCAAGTGAGTCAGATCCATGTCAAGGAAAACTCCAAAAGGATTTCAATTTTGTACACATCCTGATGTACATGGTTTTAGGGGTCAAACCCGTGTATATATGTGATTAGCGGTTTAAAATTAGCGTGTATCATTTTTCACATGTTTATAGGGATGGTATAGGAAACATCAAAGGACAAAAACTGTTCCAAGGGGTCTAAAGAGTCTGCAGAGGGACAGGGGAAGGCCATACTAGAGTGATCTGGAGTGGTAAAATCAGCTATAACACCATGAAGTTTTAGGTAACTCATGCTCAAAATTACAATCCTAAGGGGATCATTTCCCAGAGGAGTGTCTAGGTGCAAGGGTCTGACTTTATTCACTCCATGATCCCTGACTTGTTCTAGGAGGCAAATTGTCTTTCCTATGATTTTGATTGGACTCCTACAGAGAAAATTCAAGCTCCTATATAATTGCAAGGTATTGTCCTAGCTACTCCATTTCCCCTAAATGATGATGGTTGCATCATAAGGTCTCAGTTCAAGGTGGAGGATATGGAATGTGATGAAAAAACCCCTAGCAAGAAGCCTAGGATAGATGTAGAGGAGGATGTAATCAACCTTGAGCAAGAGTTTAATTTTGAATCTGATTACTTCAAAACAATGATAGAGGAGGAACTTGATTCAGTAAACCCTACTGGGGGGGAGTTTGAAAATCAAATGGTGATCATGGAGAAACTAGTGGTTGTAAAGCCAACCACTACACACATAGATAGAAATCCCTGAAAAACCACACAGTCAATGAAGAAAGGGAGTGAGGAGTCTCTACTTAATTATCAAAAGTATTCTTTTGCCTCTGTTGTTGAAGGACAATTTAAGAATATAAAGAAAATGTTGACAACCTATGGGAAGCTCAAAGAGAAATCCAAGGCTAAGACTCATAAGTAGTCCAAGGAGCTAAGCAAGCTATTAGGCATCAAAATCTCTTTCACTACTACCAAGAATCTTGCAACACGCTCCGTGAACCTAGCCATCGCTAATGAGGAAGGATTTTCAGAGATCGAGTCAAAGATGGATTAGTTCTCAATTCAAGATAATATTGTGTTCCATAAGGGAGTTAGAGATATCATCTATGATGATCTAACTAAGGAGGCGTTATCCCATCTCATGTCCCAACAATGGGTGGTTAAATTGGAGACTTAATTGAAGCAGGAAAAGGCAACAAACAAGGCATCAAACTTGCAGATGAAACTCCTCATAGACCAAGTAGTAGACCTAACAGCACAGAGTACTTTGCAACAGCCCCTTGCATCTAAGCATCCATTGGAAATAGAGCAGGTTGTTTTACTAGCTAAGTTGCTAACCAAGATATGGGCTTATAAAACTAAAATCAAGACACCTATGAAAGAAATCCATCTACCTCCTCCGACTGTGCATTTAGAAGGGGAGATTGAGGCATTGCATCATGAAGTTTTGGATATGAAAGGCCTTGTCCTATGTTGGAGGGTGAAAATCACACATGGGAAGAAGAGAAGCAAAATATGCAGAAGAGAATCGATGATTTAAATGACTATAGAACCTATAAGGACAGATCACCCACTGCTCTAGTGATCAAAGATATGTCTGAAATGTCCGTGAAGGACCTAGAAATCACTGAATGGAAGCAGTGCAATCAAGCTCTGAAGGACAATATCACCGCTAATGAAAGTGAAGACTCTCTTGAAGAGATCATGGAATTGAAATAGAAAGTAAGCAGGTTTGAGGAAAGGGTCATAGCCCAAATTCCCCTGTAAGGGGATAAAAATTTTCTCTCGGATGTAGTGATAAAGGAGATGCCCTCATTAGAAAAGCATTTGTTCATGGTGGATGATTATAGACAGGATTCTATGGATGCAAGTAGAATATGTAAATCCGTGCAAGAAATTCTAGAACAAATTACTAGGATGGAGGCCCAAAAGGCAAATGTTGTTCTGAACTCAGCCTTTGGGGAAGAACTAATTTCCCTGGGGATTACTGATAGGATATCAGTTCCGGTGGCAGCAAGGAGGATGACCATAAATAATAACATGTTGAAGAATGCACTTACTAGTATTAACATTATTCAGCAAGGGGTAGGAAAGTTCAACAAATTGTTCTAGCCCCTGCTTCAGAAAAGGTTTCCTGATTTTTGGGGTCCAGAGGGGAATTTGATCCCTTAGAGAAAATATGTCGAACTGTTGTAGGAGGAAATACTAAACAATGAAAAGTTTGAGGGTATGAATGGTGGGATAAAGGGATAGGTAATCATTGATAAACTCAGCGAGGACTTTGAGCTGCTGGAAACACTGATGACTATCAAATCAAATCTCCATGTTATTGGCCATAACCACCTGTTTTACCTGGATGTTATCCTAAAGGAGATATTTGAGATGTCCACCCCTATAGATCAGTAATGGAAATATATAGATAGAGTGAGCAAGCATCATCTTGGAATTCCCTCCAATAGCTGAGTCAATCAAAGTCTATTAAAAATATGCTTGTAGTTTTTGTTTTCGTCAAGTGAACCAAAAATCCCCAAACATTGAGATTTCCATTTTTAATTGGTCACGCATAGCACAGCGTGACTTCCTGAAATGTTTTGTGGGAACAACGCATCTACCACATTATATTTTGTTAAGATAAAGGATGTACTTTTGGTTTTGATTCCCACAATGTGACTAATTTTGATGCCCTATTTCAAAATACATATCGGAGTTAAATTGCATTATAAATGTAACCTCTATGGAGGAGGAAGGGTTTGAATTTCATTTTTGAAGCCTCTACGCTTGGATTGTATCTCTATAAATTCTTGGAAATGTTAATAAAAAGTGTTTTTTTGAGTTTCTAAGATTCATCACAGTGTTCATATTCAGTTTGTGTTTCCTATTTGCATCATTTTCATATGAATTCTATAGAAAACCATGACCTTTCTTGAGCCTGCTCAAGGTTATTGTAAAATGTCTTAATCTTGCTAGGACTAGCGTGACTAGCTGAAAGTGCCTTCAGAACTGTTAAGGGTTCCAAGCTTGTGTATGAAGGTACCATGACCTATTGTGGATTACTAAGGGTGTTGTGGGGGCATGTAAATTTGTTGGAAGCATAATTGTGTACTGCTTGACTAGGCCATGATCTGTTAGTATGGATGGAATTCTGTGTGAGTTCTAGTACGTGGGTCGCTACCCTTTACTGGACTAGTTATGAAACTAATGAAACCCATGATTTGATGCCTCTCACACATGTGATGGCTTCCAAAATGCGAGAAAATATAACAGAGGTAAAAAATAATGGAACCTACTCCTGGTTGAGGCCTGATGGAAAACACAAGTAACCATTGAGTACAAAAATGAGAGTGGTGCATAGTTCCTCTATGCATTCACAGAGTTCTCATCTCCACTCAACATGATGAGACAATGACCAATGAACAATATTTATCTAAAGGAAGTGAGAGGGTTCAATTTTCATACAAGGGGGTTATGCTTTCAATAGTAAACTATAATGACCCCCATCAGATCCTATTAAGGGATTTTGTAAAAACACTTGTAAAAAAAAACACTAAACTGTGCCAAATAGTCTTAGTTGGTTTTTGTATTCAATGTACTGGTGATATGTTGATGTAGGAGAATAGGATAAAGAGAATGAATTCGTTCATGACTTCACAAGGTCAATGGAACTCTTAAGAGACCTAGGGGTCTCATACATTTGTAATTTGCTTTATTTTGTAAAAGCTGAATAAAATGGATAAGGAATCTAGATCCTTTTCCACATGTAATAGTTAGGATTGAGTCATTTGTGAGTCATAGGGTTAGCAGAGATCAATAAGGACTGTACTCCTTTATTAAAGGATCTGGAAATAGAATCCTCTTGTATTTAAATCAATTCAAGTTATTTTCTTAGCACCTTAGTTAGCTTACATATCTTGTTGGCTTGCAGAAGCTTAGGTTAGCTCACAGAGCTTAGGATAGGTCATAGAGGTTTGAGGATAGCTCAAAGAATATTTGATTAGCTCATAGAGCTTGAGAGGGAGATAAATTCCACATAGCATGAATGGAGGAATGAGAGGTGCACACGAGAGTGAGAGAGGAGTGAACAAGTAGAATTATCTCTCTGTATTTGAATTTCTAGTGAATTGAATAAAGAACAAAGGATTAGACTTCGCATGTGGTTTTGATGGATTTCATGTCTTCATGTAGTTATGTACAAGTATGAATTCATCTCGCATTCACTCTAGATAACCCTATATATAAACTCTATGGCTTTGGATTTCCATATTTATTGAATTGCAGAGAAGAATTGATCTTGTCAATGATCATTTAAGTGAAGATTTGTAGAGGGTTAAACCTTAACCAGTCACTCAAATAAAACAAGATCGTAGAGTGGGGATTGATCATGGAGAAGATCGATGGTTTGTAGTAATATCACCAGGAGAATTTGAAAGCTTTGAAAAAAAATTCATATGCGTGATATTCTATATAACGCGCTTAATAAATTTTGTAATCCACCATTGATTTTGTGGGAACACCGATCGAATGATCAGAAATCTATTTCTCTACGTGAAAACATAAGTTGTACAAACACTCAGGTTGGCAGCAAAATTAATAGATCAATGATCGATATCGATGGCAAGGAAGAAGCTTTGTGCATAAACTCTTTTTCAGAAGTTTCGAAAGTTGAAAAGCGAACTTCTAATTCCCACCTTTGAGAAAGAAGTACACTATGGAAGGGAACATGTGGAAACCTAGAATTCCACTGCGAAAGAAAGTTATACAGTGCAGAAATTTGTTTAACACAAAGATTTTGTTTCGTATCTCAAGGGTTTTGAAGTCTATACACAAATCAACACCATCATATGTGTATATTGACTATAATATTCATATCTTGATTTCTGCAGCACTAATAGTGAACAATAAATGTAACAGAGATTGCTTTGCATAAATAACAAGGAAAATAAGCCATGGAGTTGTAATTCAACACTTTTGTTGTCGACGGGCGGCAGGATGTTTCTAGGGTTAGGTGTTCAGGCCAAGATTTGTGTGGCTCAGCTGCGTTGGTATGCACACAAGATGCTGAACAGGTGGGTCTGTAGGGCCCCTATGGTGGATCATGGCTGACCTGGGCCCTCGGGGTATTGATTTGGTAAAGGGGAAAGCTAGAAAAGGAGGTAAGAGGTAGGTAGGAGTTGGGTCAGGAAAAAAAATGGCCTAGGGGGATCTTTGCCAAAATACCCATCTATTCCAGTGATCCAAATCAGATATGAGATGGTAAGAGGCAAGATCAAACTATGGAAGGAGAAGTCCCTTATCGAGAAATTCATGGGGATTTGGCCCAAAGAGAGAGACCTGGTTAAATGGATAAATAGTGTGTGGAACCCTAAAGGTAATTATGATTTGCAACTTAGATCTAAGGGTTTCTTCACTATCATCTTATTTAACCAGGAAGACCAAGATCGATTCTTGGGGGTGTTACCACCTAAGTTGTACTTAGTGGTTTTTTATCAAGTGAGCCTGGTGAACGAGACAAAGATTTTTTGTTCGGACTTCAGAAGACCTTCGGAAGTGCTTCTTGGAAGTGCTTTTTGCACTATATCACATGTTCATACCCCATGGGGGAATTGTAATAAATGTTCTAGCATGATAGTGTATGTAAAAGACTTGGTCTCTTAGACTTTCTTTTTCAATCCGATCAGCCGAGGGTGTTCTTTCCCTTGGTTATTATTGGTTGTTGAATAAACAACTGATAATTTATGAGTTTTTCACTCCATACCTCCAAAGTGGGGTGGTCAGCTTGGCATTTAGGCCTATTGAGGTTATTAGAGTCTATGTGTCCAGGTATAAAAATGTTAGGCATCATGGTCGAGTCATATGAACATGTCTAAGTCCCCCTAGTTTTTTGAATTTTTTTCATTTTTTTAATTTTTTTCAGTGCTTTTTTATTAAAAGTTAATTTTTCCAAAACTTAGGATATTTTTTAATAGTTTAATTGGAAAATTTGGTTTTGTAATAAAATTGGGCTCAGAAGTCAGATTCGTTCATGTAGGTGCTCATTTTCAAGATAAGAGCACGTAGTAAACCTATAGACCAACTATTTCCTAGTTTTGAGTGATTTTCCATCGCTCAGGTCAGAAAGCCCCAAAAAATCAATTATTTATTATTTTAATTAATAAATTGATGAATAATGGAGCAAATCCAAAATCCTATATCAGTGGATTCTCAGCCAATTTGATTGAAATCAGTCAGATATGAACCATATTGACTCAATTTGACAAATCCTTGACTGAAGGAGGTGATATGGATAGATCCAGAGTTGAAATTCATCTTCCTTTATGGGGAATTTCTCCCTCCCTCTCTTCTCCACACGTGTGGGCTCATTTGGATAAGTTTTGGTGGATGCTTCAGTCAACAGGTTGAGGTGTCAGTCAAGTCAGCTCTCCGGTTGACATTTAGACTCAATAGAAGCTCAGTTCAACTTTAGATCAGGCATTGATGGACTCTCCTTCAGCTACAGTGGTCTATCTCCTTGGTATTTGTGCCCCCTCTGGGTTGGGGTTTCAATTTTGTGTATAAATAAAGCACGAATATCTCCTTTCCAAGTTAGTTAGAGTTGGATTGAGGAGCTATTGCTGTTGTAATACTATGTAATATCTTTTTTCTATTGGAATAAAGTGAATCTTTTGAGGCCAAATCTGTGTAATGCTTTTATATGTGTGGATTTAACATTGTCTTGCAGCTTTCTACCATTGGATTTCTCTCAATTTATGCATTTGAATCATGCCTAGCTTAATGATTCAGCTGAATCAATAGGAGTATAGCTGGGAAAGTAATATTACTTGATTTTCAATATCTCATAGTATATATGCTTAAATATTTAGATCATACATGTTTAAATAAGTTTATTTGCATGTAATCCCTCTCTTTCTTCATATATTTCTATCCACATCTCATAAGGTTTTGTGCAAGATTGTTTGTTAGTTTTCAGGTAACAGGGGTTGGACAAACTGTGGATCTAGATTGACTCCACTCGCCATCTAACTGTTTTGTGAAGGCATTGTCCCTCAACATTCCACTAACTAGTCTTCTTTGCACATCCATTCCCCGGCAACAAGCTCTCTTCCTTTCCTCTTCCTCCTTCAAATTTCTTCAAAATCAGTCCTGTTACTTGTTTTGCAGCTTTAAATTTGTTTAGATCTATCAATTTCAGAGTTCATCTTACATTGATATTGCTTCCTTAAAGCTCATAAAACTAGATCGCATTCCTAAAGAAATTTTTACAAGCATTCTAGATCTAGTTTTAGGGAAAATTGTCATTTTTCAAGGTTGTGAAAGTAGATCTAAATCTTGTTGAATGCATGGTTGTTTCTTTATAATATAAAAATTTATATTCAGCAATTTAAGTGCTTCATATTGGCTTCCCCCAAAGCAGGCCAACATCCCAAGGAAAGATTGCTTTCCTGTTGGGGCGCGCACCTTAACTGTCCTTAAGCTTGGTAACTCCACGGTTTTTGTGGGAGTTTGTAAGCGGAGTTATGACGAAAAATAGTCTTAGGGGTGTCGGGGTTGAGTCAAAGTCCTCTTTTTGTAATAAACCCATGGTTTAAGTCCAGGGTTTAGGGTTCGGGGTGCCCATGGTTTACGCCCATAGTTTTGTAATAAGTGCACTGTATAAATAAGAACTCTTGTAAAGAAGTCAGGTTAGGCTTTTGATGTAAGATGAATTGATGTGAAGCTAAGGCTATCTTTGTAAGAAAGGTTAAGTCCCAGCTGTGTGCATGGACGACCTCTGTAGCTGTGTGTACAGAGGATTTTGGGTGATAAGGAAGATCTGCAGCTATGTGCGCAGAGACTACAGCTTAGTGCGTAGTTGGAGGACTTGAAGGGATCTGTAGCTGAGTGCGCAGATCAGAACTGTGGTTTTTGTAAAGAGTTGAATAAAACACAGTTCTATGGACGTAGCCCCTACACTGGGGGTGAACCATGTTATATCTGGTGTTTTGGTTCTTTTGTGTTGTTGTTGTTAAGTTCTTTTATGCATTGATAAGTAAATAACTGATAAGTAAGATAACTGCTAAATACTAACTTCGTTGTGAATTCCTAGTAAAGGGTTAAGCAAGTCACTGTTGTTTATCTAGATGTGAAGTAATATATGTGAATGTAGAAGCTCTGTGTTATATGATTATAATTTGTTAAAGGCTAAAGGTACAATAATCTCCCTCTTTTGCTTGCAGAAACCTGATTCTGCGGCACCCCATAGCTGTTTCGGGTGAGACTGCAACCTGTTCGCAGGTTGTTACCGAAAGGGCCAACACTATGGGTATTTTGTTGGTGTGAAGTGAATGGTATAAAACCAGGGTCTACCCTATATCCCAACAAATTGGTCCCGTTGCCGATTGAACTCAGTATCTGCTTAAGAGGGGTTTACGTCGTACCTCGAGGGATATGTTTTGGAGGCCCTTCGTGAAAGAAATCGATGATTGGATTGAAAGGACCTATAAGAACTTTGCTGAACAAGAGAACAAGGATTCATGTTGTAGCGCAAACGATTTTTTACAAAGGTATGTTTTTTCTGATGTTTACAAAATTTTCTTTGGTAGTATCCACATAGAGCTGCACCAGTGGCTATCCAGGTAAACAGAGAGAAGGACGAACTTCCAAGAGGGTCAGTTTCCTGCTTGGACCCCCGCAAGAATTAATATATTGAAAAGGGTGAACAACAAGATATCCTGTGCTGTTGATTTCTAGACGACGCAAACCCTTGAAGCATTTGTGACAAAGTTCTCCATCGACACGAGTACTTCCTTTAGCGAAGCCGAGCGGCAGTTTTTCAGAGGACCAAGGGGTAAGTACTTGAATTCATTTAGTTTAAGAATTAAAATGCTATTGGCTGAACAAGTTATATTACTCATTGAATCAGACTGTTATATTTAGTATTACTAACCTATGTTTGTAAGTGAAAGTTCCTTAGACGAGCAAAGTGGTTTGCTGCGAAGTGACAAACGGTACAAGCTAGATTTTGGATCCTATTCCCTAGGTCAGAACACTAAGTATTCCCCTGTAAGTCCCACAGACTCAAAACCTGAAGAAACCCCTTCGGTAACCCCGCAGCAAAGACCTGTTATCCCTGAGAAATCGTTGCAGTCCAAAAGTCACCCTAGCCCAAGTATTCCTATCGCAGGTCAGTCTACCCCAGCAAGTTCCCCCTTGCCTACTCCCAGCCCCCCTAGATCCCCTATGGCCCACATGAATGATGATATTAAGATCCCTATTTTTAAAGGAACTGGATCAAAGGATCCAGAACAGTTCTGGTTCATATGTGAAGCAGTGTAGAATGCTAAGAACATTAAGGATCAAGATATACAAAGGGAGCAGCTCATTACTTCTTTCAGAGACTGGGATTTGACCTGGTTCATGAAATTCTCCAGTACTCAGAGCTATGCCTTAGATGATATTAAAGAAGCAATAATCAAAGAGTTTAAGAAACCTAAATCAAAGTCGCAGTGTATCACTAAATTGAAAGAGATTCAATAGAGGTGAGGAGAATCAGTGTGGGACTTTGATTAGAGGTTCAAAGTTCTGCTAGATCAAGTCAGTTTCACCATTGGACCTGCGCAACACAAAGAGTGGTTCATTGCCACTTTGTTACCGCACATCAGGGCTCCCCTCATGTAACAGAAGGTTTCTGATCAGCAAGAGGCTTTGGAGATCGCGATGAATCTTGAAACAACTCCTGTCGACGATAATTCTAGTCTAGCTCAAATTCAAGCATAGTTGGCAGCGATGGATCTGGAGCTTCGTGATATGAAGAAAGGGAAAGCCAGTCGAGAGGAGGTTTGGTGTACACAATGTCGGACAGAAGGTCACGACAAGGAATAGTGTCATGTGGTAAGAAATTACCTGAATACTGGTGCGCCAAACCCGTTCAACCATACTGTTCTATATTGTGAGATCTCTCGAATAACTGGCCAGCATCGACCTGAAAACTGCTATCTGCTACAGAGGTATGTGCAAGTCCCCAAGAACCTCTACTGCAAGTTCTATAAGTCAGTAGGACATAATGAAGATGAGTGTCACAGTTATGACCTCATGAGAGAGCGTACCTATGATGTATATCTGGTACAAAATGAGGGACAGAGCAATGATGGCTATGGTTACCGTGGTGGTGCATCAGGTAGAGGTTCTTTTGGGGGTCGTGGTCATGGTGGTATGGTCGGAAGAGGACGAGGCCAGGTTGTGCGCTATAACTGTGATCAGGCTGGACATCTGGCTAGATATTATTGGAACCCAACTATGACATGCCGGTATTGCAGAGTAGTCGATCATGTCATAGAGCAGTGCCCATAGGTGATCGCAAAGATTCAAGAAAGAAATAGTGCTCCTACTCAGAATCTTCAGATGATTGTTGTGGAGCAACGACCTATCCCAGCCATTAATATTGTTACTCGGAGTGAAGCTACGACACACATACAGAATCAGGAAAAACAGCCTGACGAGGCTTGGGTTCGTAAGGCCCCAGCGAAAATCCCAGCATTTGATGTCGAAAGAGAAAAAGAGACATTCATGGAAGCCAAGAGAGAATTTATTGATCCGAGCACCTCAGTAGCACCTGCGCAACCACAGCAACTACAGTCGTCGCCGCAAGAAGCTTCGACGGATAAAGTAAGTACACTGTCCTCCTTTTTACAGAGTTGTCTGAAGCTCCTAAGAAATCAGAATGCTTTAAGTGAGTTGCAGAAAGTTATTGCTTCTTGCGAACCTCAGCACAGTTCTGGTTAGGAAAAATTTGTTAATAGAATTAGAAGAACATGCAAGGAAATGAAATTGAATGCTCAAATAGGAGAATATGATATGACTGATGTTATCTTGGACCTAGGATCGGAAGTAAATGTCTTAACTAAGAAAGCCTGGGAACAAATGGGAAAACCTACCCTTGATTGGTCCCCTATATAGTTGAGATTAGCCAATCAGCAAAAGATTGTGCCCCTAGGACAATTTCCTAGTGTCCCAGTAGATATTGATGGCGTCTATACTGTAGCAGACTTTGAATTTATTGAGATAATTGACGATAGAAACCCCTATCCATCCTTGCTAGGTATTGAGTGGGCATTAGACAATGATGCACTCATTAACCTTAAGCAGCAACAGATGAATTTTGAAGGGACAGGTTTGAGATTCATAGTGCCAATGGACCCTTCTCAAGGAGAAAGGTACACAGAACCACTCAGAGATGAAGATCAGGATGTTCTGGATCACATCTACAACATCACAGCTAAGGAAGCCGATTATGTTGATCCTATGCCGAAGGTATCATGGATTGGCAGTGTGACAGCTCCTGCATGACAGATTCAGATGATGGGTTAGAATACTAGCAGAACAGACTTTATGAGCTACATGTACATAGATGTGCCAGAATTACCAAATCTCTTAGATGGCTTGGTCCACAAGTAAGAGTCCTACCTATTTTTGATGTCTTGTCAGACCCAGAACAATTTATTATACAATTTTCAGAATAGATACCAGATTCACAGAAACTGGAGACTCTGGATTCGGCATTCAGAGCCACATTAGCCAGATGGTGGAATGGCCATAAGAAGTACATTCCTAGTTGGGAAGCTTGTCAGAAGTCCCTTTGCCTGAGATTCACGGATCAGCCCTAGGAGGTGCGAAGCAGGTTTGATGGAAAGACTAGCCCTCAGAAACATTTGGAACAATGCTATGAAGCCTGCAAGTGTGTACCTCGTGAAGAGTGGGTACATAGGTTTGTACATACTCTGGAACCAATAGCTAAGCACTGGTATGCAGAGGCTGAGCTTCGCCAGGATACATTAAGTTGGGATTGTCTTGTTGATAGTTTTGTGCTTACATTTTATATTAATGAAGTTTGTCCAGCTTTAGATGCAACTATCAGGTTGATCCATACTAAGGTATTTGATGATCAAGAAGTATTAGAATACCGACCTAATTGGAAAGCACATGAAGCTCATGCACTAGAATGTTATAACCTCACAATTGATGAGGATAATGATCCATGCAACATCGACATTATTGAGTCAGAAGGACACTACGAAGTACACAGACCAGTAGTCGAAGCACCTGAAGTGACTCAGCCACTAAAGATGCGGATAGTCAACATTTGATCAGGAGAAAAACCTAAGTATGCTACCATTGGAGATTATTGGGATGAAGAAATGGTAAGTAAAGTGACCCAACTTCTCCATAAGTATCGGGACTTATGTGCGATGCAGTTCTTAGGAATAAAAGAAATCATTGAGGCTGTGGATTACATTTTGTCGTGGGTAGAACCTTGACTCCATGTCGCAGATGGTGTCCAGAAGTGTTGTATGTCCTTATTAGGGCGCAGCCAGAGCTACTGGTTGTGCCAAAGAAGGCAAGGTATCTCGAAACTTAAAAAACGACCGTTAGAAGAAATCAAATGTGGCGGCGCCGATACATTCTCTGTATTAACTGCCTGTATTAATGTGATCTTGGAAAATATATCACCGTTTGGCCAAGATCTCTATCAGATTTGGTACCATCAATGCACAGTTATGACAGATTTCATGGATGGGTTCTATAAGAAGACACCCACACCCACGATGTTTGCATTTTACAGTTTCTTGAGTTTTACAATTGCATCCATGTCAACCGATCGCGAGTTCCAAGAAGTATTGAGAGAGTTTGAGCATATGGGTTTGCCACACCTTTTCAGCAACCCCTCTGCATCTGCACCCCATGACGAAACTCCCCTAGAGCCGACCCAGCCAATGCAGACACGATCTGCCAAAAACAAGTTTAAGCCTGAAGTGCATTCTAAGCACAACGAAGATAGACATAAGCAATTAGGGAAAACACCGGAGGAGATGGGGGGAGATGTTGAGTCCACAATTGGTCCCTTTTTAACCATCTTTAATCACCTTTTCTTCCCTTGTTTTACACTGATCAGCATGCTAATCATACCTGTTTTCCTCACTCTATGCCCTAAATTTCCAAGGTAAGACTGATTATTGTTTTATCCTATTAATGCTTATGATTGTGACAATTAAGGTTGTTTATCTCTCGAAATTGTGCTAATATGTTGTGATTTATGAAGATAGCACAAGATGAGTTGACTGTAGGAAAAGTGGAGCTGAAAAAGTCTTGAAACAAGGGGCGTTCGTGATCCAAGGAGACCCTCAATCCTTCAATCGTCAATTAAGGCACGTGGTTCCTATGTAACCCTCCAGACAGAGCCGTACAAAGTAGCTGTAACAGAATGTGCTACTATTGGGGGATCTTTAGTATAGTTGTTCGAATATTATGGTGATCTGGGAAGATCACCACTTCTGGTCCAGCTTACAGCTCTTTCTCATTTTCTATATTTTCACCACGCCATGTTTTGTAACAACTCGTGTTATTCAAGGCGCTTGAAGATCAGAGATCTTCATGGCTGCCCTTTGTAATAGGATCGGCTTTTATGGTCCGTATGTATAAAAATGAGGGGCTGCCTCGATCCAGGGAGTTGGAATATAGATAATTCATTCTTGAATTGACAGTGGAAGTGATCTGTATTCATTCTTCTTTTTAATACAAAGAGTTACTACCGATTTAAGGGAGTTGTACATTGTTCATCCAGCGTCTCTGTGCGAAGGCTGGGCCCGCCTTCTGCAGAGACTACTGAGTTAAAGTAGGATCTCTAAATTTACTATTGTGTGATGTTTTGTTGATCATATTGCTTTTGTACGCAGCAGTGGCATGTGTGAATTTGCAGTATTACATTTTCCTGAGATTGGTGATTGCTATAGATTAACAGTCGACTGAGTAGGAGGTTTCTTTTATGCAATTCATTCAATAAGCTGTACACAACTTTGTTCATCTCACGGTTTCAGATTGTCATCCCACGAATTCCCACAATTATTTTACTATTACAGTTGTTAACTTTCATTTCTGCAATTCAGTTCTTTAGAGTAGCTGAACTTGATTTACTGCAATTGAATTTCTAGACTACGCTCTGTTTCTGTTTGTGGATTTCAAGAGTAGTTAGATCAACTAGGAAAAGCATTTATTTTGGGATATGAGTAGGGTTTCCTTTCTGTCTGCAATTGTCATTTGAATCTGATTTCATTTTCTGTTGATATATGGTAGGAAGCAATTGAATTGTAGTGTTTAGAAGGTTGGTGGGATTACATAGGTTCTGAGGGATGAACATGGTTGTTAAGAGTAAAATGTTAATTACAATGATTTGGTGTTTAAGCATAAATTGTGCATTTATCCTTTGAAATAAAAGACTTTCCTGGGTTGACAATAAATCTCGTATACTCTGTGTGTTGACAATAATCTATCTGCATTTAGGATGCTCGACATTTTGGCGCCATTGCCGGGGAAGGATAAAAATTAAACACTATCATTAGTTGCATTTGGTAATTGTTTCTAGTCAGTTTCTTTTTATTTTCTTTGATGAAATGATTTGGGTTGCATGAATACGAGAAGGGTAAAACGCGATCAATTCCCAACTCCCAAAACCCCACAAGATACTAGCAGTGCAGGTGGCTCGGGTCGCGGTCGAGGATTATCATTGGGCAGAAGGACGTTCATCGACGATCTTGTTGACAGAACTGATTCATCCACCAGAGCTCGTCTTCAAGAAACTCCTATCAGAAGGAATCCTGCCGATCCTGAGACGCTAGCGTCAGGATTCACGGTGGAGAATCCACGAGTAGCTATGACTCCCTCGAACATTCCGGTAGACGAAGACACAGCCATTACAACCGAACCTGCTGGTAAAGGTCCGACCTACCACATCAACGGGAGGGTTGTAACTAAGGAAGAGTGGGATGAGTACCACCAGAAGTTCTTGGATAATTGGAGGAACAAAGAAAAGAAAGAGGAACAGGAGAAGGACAAAGAAAAGAACGCAGAAAGAAACGAAGAGGAGAAAATAGAAGAGGAGATGAGTAACAGACATGGGGCTGACGAGGAGGAAGTAATGGGAGAAAATCACTCCCTGCCAGAAGGAACAGTGGCTACACTACAATTTCCGATTCAACAACCAGATGGGGCAGCTCCTATGAAGAATATCTCACCATCGGTGTTACCTCATTTCCATGGAAAGGCGACAGAGGACCTAGATGAATTCCTTTTTGAATTCAATATTCTTTTTCGTAGCTACAATTATATCACCGATGCCCAAAAGCTAAAAAAATTTCCTGCTACCCTGAAGGACAATGCATTACGCTGGTTTATGAGCCTTGGAGGAGGAACCGTTGCTAATTGGAATACAATGAAACAAGTGTTCCTGGAGAAATATCAGGAATATTGTAATACCAAGGACAAGAGAGAGGAATTATTTAAAATGGTGCAGAAGGAGGACGAAAGTTTGGAGGATTTTGTGGAAAGACTGCTGTACAATGTGCAGAGAGCGGGGCAGACGAACATGGGGCTATATGTACTCAAGATAATCTTGCTCCGTGGGATCAGGGATGATTTTTTAGATATGTTAAATCTGCTTGGTAAGGGAGATATCTCCAAAGAACCTTTTGAAAAAATTATGGAACTATGCAAGAGATACTCCAGGGGGTCGTCCAGGAACAATAAGCGGGACAAACGAGATAATCTAGAACGTGACGTCTTCGACAGAACGCAGAAATCATCTAATGGAGGCGCCACCCGTGCAGAGATAGGCAATCTCCTTGAAAATTTTAAAACAGAAATGATGAGCTCTATCTCCTCGGAGATCGATGTCCTGAAGGAAAAAAAAAAACAAGCAGTGGAGGACCTCACGTTAGGTGTGTTCTACCCCCGATGTAGAAAGAATCATCCAGTGAGAGAATGCCCGCTTGAAAAAGTAAATGTATGTCAGTTGTGTGAGCTGAACCATGATATGAAAGAATGTCCCTCACTTCCTCAAGTAAAGGCCGTTCTGCAGGCATCAAATACGGATGTGGAAGTAGCCTACTTTATTGCACAGAAGAAACCATGGCAGCATCGAAATCAAGGTATGTCTTCGGACTCGTTTCCATTTTTGAATAATATGTGAAATTGGAACAATAACATGAAAAATGTGAATACACAATTCCCTTCAAATTATACTTAGTGGAACTCTTCCCAACCAGCAATGCAAAACTATAACTCATGGAGTCCTTGGACACAACCACCACATCAACCAACGTCGTGGTCTCCTGGATGGAGGAATATCCATCCTGGGAACCAGTTTCCTCAACCACCTCCACCTCAAAAGTCACCATATTCTCCTCAGTTTCCCCAATTCCCTCAATTTCCACCATATCCTCAATACCCACCTCAGCAGCTACAGCTGCAGAATAATTCTTCCCTGAATATACCAATCCGACCTCAGCTTCCTGCCCAACCTAACCCCAACCCAAATAATAAAGCAGTCCATCAATTGGAGACTGTCAATATGTCTGCTTACTCTCTTTCCCCTGTACCCTGCAAGGAAATTCATTTGCGATCTAGGAAAATTGTAGAACCCATAATTACAGAGGATGTTTCACCCTTTGGGCATAAAGAAACAGGGAATTCACAGCATCCATTTGCCATAGCTCCTATCATTGAAGATGTCGAGCATCCCTTAGAAGGGATGGCTGAAACATCTGACGATAAAGGGGTGGCTGAAACATCCAATGATAAAATTGACAATACACAACCTTCCCAGTTGATAAAGCAACCACCATACCCCGAAACACTAATGTTACCAAGAACGGGGGGCCAATCTCAGTTTAACCTCCTTGGAGAGTTAAGGAACCTTTATGTCAAAATTCCCCTTCTTCAAGCTCTTCAAGATGTCCCTATTTACGCTAGAACAATTCGAGACCTGTGCACTAAGAAAGTAGGAAGGAAACCCAGGGATCCTCCCACAGTACACGTCATAGGGACCTTATCTTCCTTGATGACAGGAAAAGCCCCTGTGACTAAATATGATGACCCTGGCAATCCTACCGTTACTGTACAGATAGGACAGACACAGATACCCAACGTGCTAGTAGATCTACGAGCAGCAATCAATGTTATCACAATAGAGACTGTAAAGAAGCTTGGGCTCACTAACCTCAGACCGACCCCTACTATTTTGGAATTAGCAGACAGATTCACCATCAGAACCGAAGGGATTCTGGATGACCTTGTCATCTCAGTAGATTCATGGGAGTACCCAGCTGACTTTTTGGTATTACAGCCAAAATCGCAGCTGGGGGGACACCCATTGATCCTAGGGAGACCTTGGTTGGCCACAGCCGATGCTTGCATCAGCTGTCGATCGAGGTCCATGACTATATCTGATGGTATGGATACTAAAAATATCACCCTTTATCCTCCGGCTTGGCCAAGTCTAGAGGCTGAAACATCCCTTTGGATAGAGCAGGAGGAGGAGGAGGATTTTCAGCCACTATTAACTATAGGGAAGGCCTTAAGTTTTAAAAATGAAACAGAAGATGACACTATTAGCAATTTCATTAGTGAACCCACTTCAGTGAATAGAGAGGTTTATCAAATTCTGAACACCACCCTGGGCAAGGAAGAACAAGAAAATATTACGGAAGAAGCCTTAGTTGGTGACACAAACATAATCCCGGTTGTGAAAAATTCAGAGAGTATTCCTATTGAGGTAGAGCCTGGAAGAACTTTGAATATCAATCCTAGTCTCTCCTTAGAGGAATAGGAATGCCTGATCAGCCTCTTGAAAAAACACAAGGGGGCGTTTGCCTGGGAATATACAGAGATGAGGGGTATTCCCTCTAGTCTGTGTACTCATCACATTTATATTAAAAGTGACTCCCGGCCTGTATGTCAACCCCAACGATGCATGAATCCTAAGCTGAGGGATATAGTGAAGGAGGAAATCCAGAAACTTTTGGAAGCAGGATTTATATATCCTATTTCAGATAGTGAGTGGGTCTCTCCACTCGTAATTGTACCTAAGAAAAATGGGAAATGGATGGTCTGTGTTGATTACAGGGAATTGAACAAAGCAACGCAAAAGGATCATTTCCCTTTGCCCTTTGTTGACCAAGTACTTGATACCTTGGATAGAAAGAAGTCCTTCTCCTTCCTAGATGGTTTCAGTGGGTACAACCAAATCCAGATTGCTCCTGAGGATCAGGATAAAACCACCTTCACCTGTCCATGGGGAACGTTTGCTTATAGAGTGCTTCCTTTTGGATTATGTAACACACCAACAACGTTCCAAAGAGCTGTAATTGGCATATTCTCTGAATTGGTCAATGATAGTATGGAAATCTTCATGGATAATTTTACTCCCTATGGTAGAGATTTTAATGAAGCATTGGAAAATTTAAAGAAGGTTTTAATTCACTGTGAACAGACTCAGCTCTCATTAAGCACTGAAAAGTGCCATATGATGATGAGTGAGGGGGTAGTGTTGGGACATTTTATCTCTGCCAATGGCATTCAGGTGGACCCTTCAAAAATCAAAGTGATTAAGAATATACCTACCCCTTCAACTCAGAAAGAGGTGAGAAGCTTTCTGGGACATGCTGGATATTATCGAAGGTTTATAGAAAATTTCTCCAAACTGGCTTCTCCCTTGTTCTCTCTGTTAATGAAGGATGCACAGTTTGTGTGGAATACAGCCTGCCAGACAACATGTGATGAGCTTAAAGCGAAGTTGTCCACATCTCCCATCTTAAGGGGACCTAATTGGACCCTTCCCTTCCATATTTCTTTAGATTCCTCTGACACTGCTATTGGAGCAATATTAGGACAGCAGGATGGTCAAGTACCTTATGCCATCTACTATGTAAGTAAAAACCTAGCCCCTGCTGAGCTTAATTATACTATTACTGAAAAAGAGTTCCTAGCTATTGTTTACTCTATCAATAAATTCCGACATTATATCACCGGGTATCCTACATTTGTGCACACCGACCACTCGGCCATTAAATATTTAATGAATAAACCTATTATCAATGCCAGAGTAACCAGGTGGCTTTTGTTGTTGCAAGAATTTGATATCACCATTATAGATAAACCTGGAAAAGAAAATGTTGTTGCTGACTTTTTATCTTGATTTACTAACAGTGATGACAGTTTTCCTGTTGAGGATTCTTTCACAGATGAACATCTATTTGCACTTTTAGCTCATTCTCCATGGTATGCGGACGTCGCTAACTATTTGGTTGCAGGAAAGCTCCCACCATATATGTCAAAACAAGAAAAAAGAACAATTATCCAGCGAAGTGCCAGGTTTTGTTGGCTAAATGGTCATCTCTTTTACACAGGGCCTGATATTGAGATTAGAAGATGTGTAAGAGAAGACGATATCTTTCATATACCGAGAGCCTGTCATGAAGAGCCTTGTGGAGGGCACTTTGCAGATAAAAGAACAGGGCATAAAGCACTGCGGATGGGCTACTACTGGCCGACTCTGTTCAGGGATGCTAAAAGGTATGTTCAGTCCTGTGACAGCTGCCAAAGGATGGGCCAACCTAATAAAATAGATCAGATGCCCCTACAGTCCCAACTTGTAGTTGAACCATTTGAGAGATGGGCACTGGATTTCATTGGCCCTATCAGTCCTCCTTCCCGACAGAAGGTCTATATTATGGTTTGTACTGATTATATGACCAAGTGGGTGGAGGCTGTAGCTTTGGCCAAGGCTAATGATCAGGCAGTGATTGATTTTCTGTACAGTGAGATCTTTACCCGCTTCGGGGTACCAAAGGAAGTAGTTACCGATGGGGGGCCGCAATTCATGTCACACCAATTTGAATCCTTGCTCCGGAAGTATCATGTGCAGCACAGGGTGTCTTCGCCTTACCACCCCCAAGCCAATGGTCAGGTGGAAAGTACCAATAAGGTTATTGAAAACATCCTTACTAAAACAGTTAAGAGTCATCGAAGGGATTGGGATGACAGTATTCCGGAAGCACTGTGGGCATATCGCACGACCTGGCATAGCACCACAGGTTTCTCCCCATATGATCTAGTGTATGGAAAGAGTGCCATCTTTCCAATTGAGTTTGAGATTAAAACCCTGAAGACAGCCACCGAGATGAATCTGGATGTAACAGAAGCTCAGAAGCGAAGGTTGAATCAATTAAATGAATTAGATGAGAAGCGGTTGGCTGCAGTGGACCAGACTTTGTTGCTTCAGCAACAAAGATCTAATTGGCATGACCGATTTATTAAAAAGAAAGTCTTCAGCGAAGGAGACTGGGCGTTACTCTATGACTCCAGATTCAAAAAGGATTTTAAAGGCAAATTACGTACAAGGTGGCTAGGTCCATATTTGGTTGACAGGGTCTTTGACAACGGCACTGTCCGTCTGGTGACCATTGATGACAATCGCCTACCATTACTTGCTAATGGCCACAGACTGCGAGTTTATCGCAAGCCTATTTCGAAAGACGCATTCATTTCGCAAATCGCCGTCGATCCAGAGTATCAGCTGACACCAGGGCAGGAGCCTCTCTCTGCCTCTGCCGACCCTTGAACTGTAAATCATACTTTGAATCGCTGTACATAAATAATTTTTTTTTTTCCTACTATAGCGTATAATTCTTTATTTTCCTTATGCATTTGATCGTTTTGGTTGTTGTTCTTTTTCAATAAAAGTCTTGCAGGGAAGTACCAGGCGAATGACCAGATTGGGCCTGTCGAACCGGCGTCGTCTTCCTTTGCTTCCCTGCGTCGCATTTTTATTTTCTTCCCCAAAATTATTTTCCGGCGGCTGAACATAATTTTCCGGCGACTGAAAATAATTTTCCGGCGGCTGAACATAATTTCCCGGCGGCTGAACATAATTTCCCAGCAGCTGAACATAATTTCCCGGCGGATGAACATAATTTTCTGGTGGCTGAACATAATTTCCCGGCGGCTGAACATAATTTCCCGGCAGCTGAACATAATTTTCATGGCGGCTACAACATATTTTCCGGCAGCCGTGAACCCCATTTGCTGGCGGCTGCAACATATTTTCCCGGCAGCCGTGACCCTTTCCCGATGACCAGAAAATCCTTTTTCCGACAGCCGTGAACCTCATTTGCCGGCAGCTGCAACATATTTTCCCGGCAGCCGTGACCCTTTCCTGATGACCAGAAAATCCTTTTTCTGGCAGCCGTGAACCCCATTTGCCGACGGCTGCAACATATTTTCCCGGTAGCCATGACCTTTTCCCGATGACCAGAAAATCCTTCTTCCGACAGCCGTGAATCACATTTGCCGGCAGCTGCAACATCTTTTTAGTTGGCCGCAATCTCATTCTCAGCAACTGCAATTCCGCTCTATTTGGCAGACATCTCCAGCAGTAGAGACTGTTTTCTTGCAATCTGCAGTGGTAACTCCTGAATTAATGAAAGAAAATTGCTTCCACTACTCGCTATGGCCCTGATTTATCCTACTTGTGCCGGCCAACTTAGTATCATTCCGACCCCAGCGACGCGATGGTTTTGTTTCATTGGCAGAAGGCATTATGGTGTTATCCTCATCATTATGATCAACTTAATGCCTACGCACGAGCTTGGATTTGCGGCGTCAGCAATCACACATCCCATTATTTTCCGTCGGCTATCCGACACACAGTCACACGAGATATGGATTTGATTTTCATGTGATTAAGTGTTGATTCGATTTAATAATGTCAGTCATGCCTTTATACGTATTATCATTATGGATTAATTAATCCAATCCCTCGTGCAACGTAAAAACTCATCCCCTCCACCTTCCCCAATTTGGCATAACAATTTCAAACCCCCTCAGTACTGCACTTTCCAAATTAGCCATCTTTTTCTCAACATCTCTGCTCCGCGCTCCATGCATCCTCTGCTCTGCAATCTCCATTTTTGGACTCTGTAACTCTGCAGCCTGAACTATGGAGCTTCCTACTCGTCATGAACCTTTGAATACATAGGAACTCGGGACCAATCCTGAGGTTTTTGCCATTTTTCAAGCTACTGGTTGGATTGAATATTTTGAGCGACTCGACGGATTTAACCGGGAAGCAGCTTTGCAATTTGCTTTGAACCTCCGAGACACTCATTCCGAGGTATGGGGGTTGCGGATAGAAGTCTTTGAGATCATTATATCTGAGGTTACTGCTATTCCACGGGAGGGAAAGGCATGGTTTGGACGACGAGTTTCCACGACGATTGCACGTGAAGAATTTTTATGAGAAGGGGAGCAAGTTCAATCATCAAGAAGAGGAATTGCACTGCACTCGCTACCGCAGCCATGGGATTAGGTTGCTGTCTTTCTTAAGAAGTACATCACCTGCGAAGGTAGGTACCAAACTGTTTATAATTCTAATCTCCCATTGCTTTCTCATCTCTGCCATGGCATTTTATTGAATATCCCGTACTATCTGCTTCATGCCCTACGTCATATGGCGGTGTATGTCCAAGGTGCTAAACATCAACATGTTTCCCTAACCCACCATGGTATTATAAAATTAATCATTTCAAGAACCCTGGCCCAGCACAATATAACCTGGGATCAATTCATTGCTGCGCACACAGCCACACTCAGGAACCTGCCCCTTTGTTAGGTGTCCCAGTAAAGCAGGCATATCTTCAACCACATCGGTAGGACCGGAGTCCCTCCAATATAGTTGGGGGGGGGGGAATGACATTGCACCAGAAGAAGAGCAGCAGGGGACACAAGAAAGACCATCAAGGGAGGATGTTGATAAAAACCTTGGGAAAAACACAAACAAAAAGGTAGGTCTGCCATCAGAAGGTGAAATTGGAGCAGCATTGAATGCTGCGACAATTGAACCTGAACATGGTAGAGCCAAAGCAATGGAGGAATATATTGAACCACTCAATATTGAATCCTCACCTGAGTGGGGAGGAGGAACCCTAATTGAGGAGGAACGGCCTGAGGAGCAAGGAAACATTCCTTTGATCACAACAGTGAATCCTGATATGCCAGGTCCTACAAAGAAAACACCACAAAAGAAAAGAAAGAGACCAATTAATGAACCCAGCATAACCCCACCAATAAGAAGAAAAAGAACTAAATCAAATGCAGCAGCAGAGGCAGCCAGAAAGAGGTGGGCAACCCTGGAGGCACAGGTTGAGTTCCCAATCCTTGTACCAAGGCCAATGGATGCTCCACAAAGGTCAGTCGAGGAAGAACCCAGTATTGAAGGACTTTTGGAAGAGAACACATCGTTAAAGGAGGAAGTCCAAGTATTTCGAAAGGAAGTGGAGACATGGAAGGAAACCTGTAGGAAACAAGGTGACAAGAAAATGTATACACTGGTGGAAGCTGCAGAACAGATGGAGGAATCAAACTCTACCGAGCTTGGTAAGGAGGACGAGCAAGTGCTCTGCCCCACTTGTGGGGAAATTTTCAAAAAGAAAGGCCACGAGATCATATTTAGCACAGCACCTCAGCCCACGTCCACAATGGAAGAACCTGCAGAAAAAGAAGATGTTGTAACACAAGAACCAGCATCTTTGACCACCCTTGCTGAAGCTACTACCAATCCTGTGATAGAGGAGAAAAAGGATGAAATCAGGAATGATGATGGAGATCAGGATGGCACTGTGAACGCAGAATTCTCCCACGACATAGAGATGATAGAAGCTGAGCCACAAGGGTAGGACATTAATGAACTAGAACAGGGGGCTGTTACACAAGAACCAGCAACCCTGAATATACTTGTCCAATTGGAAGAACATGGGGGAGAAGAATCTGGGATGGAGGACACTTTGGAACCTAATGAAGAGCTTTGCATCGTGACTCCAGAATGTTCCTATGACACAGAACTAATCCAGGATGAAGAGGTAATCCAGGATGTTGTAACACAAGAACCAACATCCTTGGGAATTGCAGCAGGGATTCCTAAATTTCAATTAGAAGATGACCCGGGGGTGGATATTATAACCGATACACAGTGGAGTGAGGATGAACAGACAATAGCCTCAGGTGACACTGAGCTCCTTGAGGAAGAGTTGTACGATGGGGAAGATATCCAGTCTCAGAGGCAGGAGAACAAAGAAGACACTATTACACAAGAACCAATGTCTCCAAAAGCGATGAATGTAACTGCTGAAGAGAACCCAGGGGATGTTGCTGCCACACAAGAACCAGCAACACAAGAATTGAATCCAAAAATGCAGGAGGAAGACACTGTTACACAAGAACCAGTGTCTCCAAAAGCGATGAATGTAACTGCTGAAGAGAACCCAGGGGATGTTGCTGCCACACAAGAACTAGCAACACAAGAATCAGATTCAGAAATGCAGGCTGACTAGGGAGAAGACACTGCCACACAAGAACCAGTGTCTCAACGAGCCTTAAATATAGTTGTGGAAGAGAATCCAGGGAATGTTGCTGTTACACAAGAACCAGCAACACAAGCAGAAGATTCAAAAATGCAGATTGATCAGGGGGAAGACACTGTCACACAAGAACCAGTGCCCCAGCAAGCCATGAATACAGCTGTGGAAGAGAATCCAGGCGATGTTGCTTCCACACAAGAACCAGCAACACTCATGGAAAACTCAGAAGTGCTGGAGAACACTGTCCCACAAGAACCAGTACTTCTCCCTCTCAAAATTTTTATTGATCTGGATATAGAGCAGGAAGAGAATTATAAAAGGGAGATTTTAAACCTCACAGCAAAAGTCTCAGCCCTGAGGATGGAAGTGGTCAGTTGGAAAAGTCAGGTGGAAGAAAACCAGAAAAAGATGATTGCTTTGAGTGAGCATAAAAGAATTATTAGAGCACTGGAAGAGTAGGGGGCCGAAGAACGCATGGCCCATAGAGTTCAGATAGAAGAGCTGCAGAAACGGATAAAGGAATTGAAAAAGTTTCAATCCATGAAGAAGGATAAGGATCAGATGTATACCCTATCTCGAGAACTCATTGGCACCAAGAATCCCTCCTCCTCTTATCCAGTATTTCTCTTCAAGCAGTTTGTCTAGTTTAAATTAAAGGCCGTGCAGGAGGGGAGGTCATTTGAAATCACAACCTCAGAAAAAAATTTGGAGACATTCTTTAGAAGTAATTTTGAGGAGAAAAACTTACTATGTGAATTATACTTGCACAAGATTGCTTGCCCCTTGGATCGCCACTCGAATCCTGTTCCATTTGCAGGGGATGTTCAGTTAAGAGCCTTTACCTCTTTTGTGAGCAACCATGTTCAATGGGAAAGGTCTTTCTAGAACTTTTCCCACAATGAAGCTCATACTAATTTATGGATTCGTAGTGAGCCCCAGAATCCTGGCATTATTTTGGCACGGTACAGAAGTCTCTTTTCCAATCCTTCCCAGGCACAACATATTATGAATTTATAGGAAGAAGTGATCTCCACTTGTACGAATTCCATTTCCAGGCAGCAGCAGGTTGCATTAGAGGGCGGCAAGCACAGATGGCTGGTTGCTTCCTCTGAACTTAGAAATAGGGACCCTTACTGCTTTCAAAATTTTAAACATGCACTCTTTAGAGTCAAGGGTTATGTAGGGAGTATGAAGGAATGTGGAGTTAACTGGCTGGGTTTAAAGTTTAAATTTTCTCTTCTTTGGTGGCCAGTGAAACCTTATCACATGGATTTTTCCTTGACTAGAGCAGAGGAGCAGAGATGTTGGCGGTACTGGGTTATTCATAGGGGTTTTCTAAAGGCAGATCAGGAGCCTGAGTTTCCCTACAATTTTTCTTCCCTCCATGAACAGAGCTCAAGGCAGGATTCAGATTCCGAATGATGCAGGTTGTTGCATGAGGACATGACATGCAACAGGGTAGTTGGGGGGAGATGTTGAGTCCACAATTGGTCCCTTTTTAACCATCTTTAATCACCTTTTCTTCCCTTGTTTTACACTGATCAGCATGCTAATCATACCTGTTTTCCTCACTCTATGCCCTAAATTGCCAAGGTAAGATTGATTATTGTTTTATCCTATTAATGCTTATGATTGTGACAATTAAGGCTGTTTATCTCTCGAAATTGTGCTAATACGTTGTGATTTATGAAGATAGCGCAAGATGAGTTGACTGCAGGAAAAGTGGAGCCGAACAAGTCTTGAAACAAGGGGCGTTCGTGATCCAAGGAGACCCTCAATCCTTCAATAATCAATTAAGGCACGTGGTTCCTATGTAACCCTCCAGACAGAGCCGTACAAAGTAGCTGTAACAGAATGTGCTACGATTGGGGGATCTTTAGTATAGCTGTTCAAATATTATGGCGATCTCGGAAGATCGCCACTTCTGGGCCAGCTTACAGCTCTTTCTCATTTTCTATATTTGCAACGGAGCGTAGTCTATAAATTCAATTACAGTAAATCAAGTTCAGCTACTCTAAAGAAATGAATTGCAGAAATGAAAGTTAACAACTGTAACAGTAAAATAATTGCGGGGTTGCCTCGACCCCGCAATTACTGTTATGTGAATTATACTTGCACGAGATGGCTTGCCCCTTGGATAGGAGGAGCTACCGAAGCCAAACTATCTCTGCGTTTCATACTACATGCTTCTCAGGAAGTATTGACTACTGTTTTCAAATTGTGAGAGGCGCTGTCATTCAAATATATAATGCTATCATTCAATTACAGAAAACTCAATGAGGATTATCTTTTTGCATTACTTCCATATACTTGAGGCAATTTTGCTGCAACCACGACAAGATGCCAAAGCATGCTGAAATGATGATTCTGATTGTGTGTCTTATTTTTATGTGAATGATCCGAATAAAACTAAGTCCATACAAATTATAAAACTATGAATGGAAAATACATACAAATTGTAAAATTATAAAAATTGCAAATGGACATTTCATTCACTTCCGAAATGCATGTTTTTTTACGCTTCACGTCAAAATTGCTTTTCTGAAGTCACTTCCTGCAGCAATCGATGATTCCACCTGCACAACGGCAAAGGTATACAAATGAGTGTAGCTGCGGATTGAACAGTTGTGCATTGAACAGCTGTGCATTGAACAGCTGTGCGTTGAACAGCCATTTGAGTATAGCTGCTCATTGAACAACCTGCGCGTTGAACATCCTGCAATGTCGTTGCTACTTGCCTAACATTTTGGTGTCTCAAAGGACAGTCCTAGAAGCATCACAGCTGCACAGAACCGCACACGAATGGCCGTGCATCATGAAATCGTGTAGGTCGAACTTGTTGTAGCTAGCTTTAACGCACTTTCTGTCATCAACTTGGGGAGGCTTTTCAACCAAAATTTTGTTGGTATATATATCTACTGTGAGATGTGGAACAGGTAAAGCTCGTAGTGAAACCAGGTTGTTCCAGTGGGTTTAGAATTTTTGTTTTTCATGATCATTTTTTTCCCATGATTGAATTAAAGGTGAGCTATTTGAATTGTGTTTCTCTCACGCCATAAAACTTAACGAAAGCAAAATAACCCTGAGAAAGAATCCCTACAAATGCGTATAAACCACGTCTTGCTCCTCATGAACACTTGCACACAATAATTGATGAGTGTCGGACTTTGTTTAATTGATTTTTTTTGCACAAAGCATATTACAAGTTGCTATTTGTAAGAGGGAGTTGAATTCTTTGAATATTTTATCTAACGATGTACAGGTTGATTATGCAAAGTAGCAATTGTGATTAATGCCCCAAATTAGTGAAACTCCTACTCTGAACATTCGATAGTGGATCTCATCCACACATTTACACTTTCCGAATTTTAGAGACCATATTGCTCTTACAAATTGTAAAACTAACGCAAATGGACATTCTCTAATTCCTGAACACAATGTGCTTAATCTTAATTTGTCTTTCTTAAAGTCACTTCATGCAGTAATTGATAATTACACGAGTGCAAAGGCACAGGTATACAAATGCATTTTATTTTCTTCGCTTTGCCCCATTCCTACTTATTTTTGCATTCTACGATTCTCTCACGAGGTTTTAAGTGCAGGATTGGTACTAAGTTTGATTGCAGGAACGAAGACGCTCACATTCCATGCTGAAGTGATTTTCAACAATCACAAAATCTTTTGAGAAACATGGTATGATAAGATAGCTTGAAGGAGCTGTTACACCTCATGAACATCCTGACATTTGCTGTTACACGAAAATCATTGGAAAACCCTTTTGCGTCCTGAAATATCTACTCGCATTCCTCCTTCACAGCAGATTGATCATCCCCGTGGTGCAGCCATTTTCCATTACCTTATCTTTCCTGATTTCTTGCACATCTATTTTTCTGAGCAGCATACATCATTTCCTTTGTCATTTTCAGTTCCTTTTTGCCTTCTTTCTCTATGCGAGTTTACCTTCTCAATAAAACTAGTCACCTCCTTTTCCAAAATTACACTTCCTTGATTTCATTTCCATAAACCCTGTCACTGCTGAGATATTTGTTATAGTACTACCAAATCCTTTATATAAACTCGCGTTGACTGATGTGGGATTCCTCAAGGCCCACTTTTCAACAGTCTTGCCCCATCGACGTCAGTACCTTATCTGGGATATAGACTAGAGTCCATTTTTGAGTGCCTAGAGGCTTGCATGCCTTAATGGCAAGTTCTCTCGCTGACGATCATGGGAATACATCAATGTCCCTTGATCATCAGATCTTGCAAGTGTCTCGACCTCAGCACATCCATTCGCACTTCGCAAGATGTACTCGGGTACCTTGGCACTTATTGACATCAATGGTGAGTTGCCTCGCATTGGTTAACGACATTCATCAATGGTCGGTAATCTAGCGATTTCTCTTCATGCTCGACATCGACACATCCATTCACATGATTAGAATTGTACCATCGAGTTTGTAGCGGATGAAGACTATACACTTTTTCCTGATTCCCTCAGCAGTTACAGTAGCTTGAATTCATCTATGAGAGTCTGCCAGTTCCACAGCACCAGTGCAGATTCCTCCACTTCCCATTCTCTGATTCAGCAGTGATATTCGTTGCAGTTCCTGCAGTTTCTGTTACAACCATCATTGTTATAGCAATCGTTGTTACGACAGTTACATCAGTTTCGGCATTTGTTGTTTTAGCAGTTCCAGCAGTTACAGTAGTGCTGCTACAGTAGCAATCACCTTTCACATGTTCCTATAGCAGTGCCATCTTTCACGTTACAGCAATGATGCCATTCACAGCTACATTTTCATGATCCTACACCAGTGACACCTTCCATCTTCCAGCCGTCGCAGTCCCATATTCTTTGTGCCAGCCATTACAGTAGTTGCAGTTACAGTACTAGTCACGATTTTCTGATCCAGTAGCTGCAACAACTACATTCCTATTACATAGTTCATCTATATTTTGGGTGAGTGAAGGTATGTTGTTTTCTAAGCTTTAATCATGAAATTCCTTCTATGCTGACTTGAATATTTTGGAAAATTCCCTCACCACACTTCATTTCATTTTCCCTTCCATGACCTAGACTATGTTGCATGAGGGCATGCAATCGATTCAGTTTGGGGGGGGGGAACTATCATCATAATCACCACATTTTTCCATTATCATCATTCCATTTACCATTCCCAAAAAATTTCTTTTCCAACGATCCCCTGATGCACTTTACTTCATGCATTGATATACATTGGCATGATTCATACCAGATTACGAAAAGGATTTCTTATACTCAGTGATGCTCTCTTATGCACATTGATAGCTTATGATTTCCAGTGAAGTGTGTGGTTACAATTATTATCATAAACAGCAAGTGAAAAAAATAATGAAATGAATGTTGTTAACACAAGAACCAACATTCTTACATTCATGGTTGTCACACAAGAACCAACCATAAGGAAAATGTGAGATTT
>LPNX010965856.1:167609-187779 GCA_001517045.1 Pseudotsuga menziesii | reverse complement strand
AAAATAATATTGATTAATTTTGGAGGAAGAAAGAAAAAAACTACTTTTTGTGTTCGTATTTTCGACATATCTCCATGTGTTTTTACTCAAATTTCGATCGGANTGAAAAAATGTGATGATGATGTCATCATCACATTTTTTTCAGGTATTTCTTGTTTTTGGGGTAGCGGGGTCCGTCAAAAGTATGCAGTGTGGGTACTCGTTGGATGGGNATCATGAAATGAATGTTGTTAACACAAGAACCAACATTCTTTATATTCATGGTTGTTACACAAGAACCAACCATAGGAAAATGCCAGCTGTTACTCATGAGTTGTTACTCATGTCTCCCACATATCTTGGAAACATTTATCATTAAAAAGACATCATCAATCAAAACCAAAATTTAGATGCCAAATGTTCTTCAGAAGATCCATGCATGGTTGCATGAGGACATGCAACACCTTGAGTTGGGGGGAGATTTTGAGTCTCAGAAATGTCACTTTTTCATCCACTTTATCTCCCGCTATTCCTCACATTTCATCATCCCATTAACCTTTTATCATACCATTTCCCATTAGAGGAATTGTNAAATTCTATTGGTTCTTGAATTCCAACTCACAAAAACTTATTTTGGCACGTTTTCTTATAAGGCCCATTTTAGACCCCAAATTTCCTCTAATGATACATATCTGTGGGTTTTACATTATTATTTTTCACTTTATTCATTTTAGTATTATAAGTGAATTTATGATTAAATATTAGAAAATATACATGTTTTCATATATATATATCTCAATTTTGTGTGAGCTTTGTAATGTGTAGGAATATGTGAAGGATTAATCCAAAGAAAAGAATTCGCGTATAT
Organism: Pseudotsuga menziesii; assembly: GCA_001517045.1. Classification (NCBI taxonomy): domain Eukaryota; kingdom Viridiplantae; phylum Streptophyta; class Pinopsida; order Pinales; family Pinaceae; genus Pseudotsuga; species Pseudotsuga menziesii. The sequence goes on along the minus strand of LPNX010965856.1, from coordinate 186,932 downwards.
CTCCTCCATCATTTCAAGGAGATAGTTATGCAAAGAATATTCTAAGGAGAAGATCATGGAGATTTGGTTGAGAGATATGTGGAGAATTTGTGAAAGATATGTGGAGGATTTGAAGGGATCATATCTTGTAATAATAGGAAAGTAGTTGAGTGGTTGAGTGAATAGTGGATCTCTCATTATGAGATGGTTATTTCCTTCATGTATAAAAGAGAGTGCTCTCTCTTCATTTAGGGGAGATAAAAAAGGGGAAGTTGTAATTAAGTTAGATTAAGCTTGTAGGAGGGTTGTAATGGAAGTGGATTGGATTGGATTTTGTACTTGTTAGATTAGTCTTTGATTTGAGATTCTTAATGTGATTCAAGCTTTCATTATCATGCTTCCATGTTTGTCATTTGATTATTGATTTGTGGATGTGAGCTCACATATGTCATTGTTGTTAACTCTTCACATGTTGTATTTCCCTTACGCAATTTCATGCTTTCCTAGTTAGTGTTTCAATGCTTTCCTAGATTAATTTGATTTCAGAAAATTAGATTAAGTTAGATTACATCTACTTCAGTCCTGCACAAATAGTGTACGTGCTTCGTCAGTTTACGTACCTCGGGTTGACAAGTAAATAGTTGGGCACTTGTACTGCAACGTAATTATTACGACATATATTTCGCCTAACATTTTGGCGCCGTTGCCGGGGAAATATATGTCAGGCAAAATATATGCCGTAATAATTACGTTGCAGTGCAGTTTCCCAACTATTTACTTATCAATCCGGGGTACGTAAACTGACGAAGCACATGCACTGTTTGTGCAGGACTGAAGTAGATCTAATCTAACTTAATCTAATTTGCTGAAATCAAATTAATCTAGGAAAGCATTGAAACACTAACTAGGAAAGCATTGAAATTGCATAATAGAAATACAACATGTGAAGAGTTAACAACAATGACATATGTGAGCTCACATCCACAAATCCATAATCAAATGACAAACATGGAAGCATGATAATGAAAGCTTGAATCACATTAAGAATCTCAAATCAAAAAAACTAATCTAACAAGTACAAAATCCAATCCAATCCACTTCCATTACAACCCTCCTACAAGCTTAATCTAACTTAATTACAACTTTATCTTTTATAACTATCCTCCCCCAAATGAAGAGAGAGCATTCTCTTTCATACATGAAGGAAATAACCATCTCATAGTGAGAGATCCACTATCCACTCAAACACTCAACTACTTTCCTATTATTACAAGATATGATCCCTTCAAATCCTCCACATATCTTTCACAAATTCTCCACATATCTCTCAACCAAATCTCCATGATCTTCTCCTTAGAATATTCTTTGCATAACTATCTCCTTGAAATGATGGAGGAGATATACGTGAATTCTTTTCTTTGGATTAATCCTTCACATATTCCTACACATTACAAAGCTCACACATAATTGAGATATATATATGAAAAACATGTATATTTTCTAATATTTAATCATAAATTCACCTATAATACTAAAATGAATAAAGTGGAAAATAATAATGTAAAACCCACAAATATGTATGGAAATGGTATGATAAAAGGTTAATGGGACGATTAAATGTGAGGAATAGCGGAAGATAAAGTGGATGAAAAAGGGACATTTTTGCGACTCGACATCTCCCCCCAACTCAAGGTGTTGCATGTCCTCATGCAACCATGCATGGATCTTCTGAAGAACCTTTGGCATCTAAACTGTGGCTTTGATTGATGATGTCTGAATGTTTCCAAGATATGTGGGAGACATGAGTAACAACTCATGAATAACAGCTGGCATTTTCTATGGTTGGTTCTTGTGTAACAACCATGAATATAATAATGTTGGTTCTTGTGTTAACAACGTTCATTTCATTATTTTTTTTGCTTGCTGTTATGATAATAATTGTAACCACACACTTCACTAGAAATCATTAGCTATCAATGTGCATAAGAGAGCATCCCTGAGTATAAGAAAGCCTTTTCTCAATCTGGTATGAATCATGCGAATGTATATCAATGCATGAAGTAAAGTGCATCAGGGGATCGTTGGAAAAGAAATTTTTGGGAATGGTAAATGGGATGAAAATGGAATGATGATAATGGAAAAATGTGGTGATTATGATGATAGTGCCCCCCCCCCCCAACTGAATCGGTTGCATGCCCTCATGCAACATAGTGTAGATCATGGAATGGAAAAGAAAATGAAGTGTGGTGAGGAAATTTTTCAAAATATTCAAGTCAGCATAGAAGGAATTTCATGATCAAAGCTTAGAAAACAACATACCTCCACTCACCCCAAAATGTAGATGAACTATGCAATAGGAATGTAGTTGTTGCAGCTGCTGGAGCAGAAAATCGTGACTAGTACTGTAGCTGCAACTACTGTATCAGCGGGCACAAAGAATATGTGACTGCGACTGTTGGAAGATGGAAGGTGTCACTGGTGTAGGATCATGAAAATGTAGCTGTGAATGGCGTCGTTGCTTGTAACATGAAATATGGCACTGCTGTAGGAGCATGTGAAAGGTGACTGCTACTGTAGCAGCACTACTGTAACAACAACTGCTGGAACTGCTAAAACAACAACTGCTGGAACTGATGTAACTGCCGTAATAGTGACTTGCTATAACAATGATAATTGTAACAGCAACTGCGGGAACTGCAACAAATATCACTGCTGAATCAGAGAATGGGAAGTGGAGGAATCTGAACTGGTGCTGTGGAACTGGCAGACTCTCATAGATGAATTCAAGTTGCTGTAACTGCTGAGGGAATCAGGAAAAAGTGTATAGTATTCATTCGCTACAAACCCGATGGTACAATTCTAATCATGCGAATGGATGTGTCGATGTCGAGCATGAAGAGAAATCATTGGATTACCGACCATTGATGAATGCCGTTAACCAGTGCGAGGCAACTCACCATTGATGTCAATGAGTGCCAAGGTACCCGAGTACATATTGCGAAGTGCGAATGGATGTGCTGAGGTCGAGCCACTTGCAAGATCTGATGATCAAGGGACATTGATGTATTCCCATGATCGTCAGCAAGAGAACTTTCCATTAAGGCATGCAAGCCTCTAGGTACTCAAAATGGACTCTAGTCTATATCCCAGATAAGGTGTTGAAGTCGATGGGGCAAGACTGTTGAAAGGTGGGCCTTAAGGAATCCCACGTCAGTCAACGCGAGTTTATACAAAAGATTTGTTGGGACTATAACAAAGATCTCAGCAATGACAAGGTTTATGGAAATGAAATCAAGGAAGTGTAATTGTGGAAAAGGAGGTGACTGGTTTTATTCAGAAGGCAAACTGGCATAGAGAAAGAAGGAAAAAATGAACTGAAAATGATAAAGGAAATGATGTATGCTGCTCAGAAAAATAGATGTGCGAGAAATCAGGCAATGGAAAATGGCTGCCCGATAAGCCAAATGGAAAAACCCGATAAGCATATGTTCCCCAAGGGCATGTGGGAGTGGTTTTGTCTTGATCTTCCGGTGCTATTAAAATCTAGTTGTAACCACTATACCCGTCAAGAAAGTAAAACTAATTTTTACCTAGCAGAGTATCTAATAATTGATCGATAAAAGGTAAAGGAAATTAGTCTTTAAGTGTAGCTTTGTTTAACTCTCTAAAATAAACACAAATACACCATTTCCCTGTAATGTTCTTTGGAACTAGTGACTAAAGGAGATACCCATTTACCGTCAAAAATAGGATAGATGAAACCAACAGTGAGGAGTTTTTGTAATTCTTCTTTTATTATATCCTTTAGAGAAGGATTCATCCTCCTCTAAGGCTTCCTTACAAGTGACATGCTTGGATCCATATAAATATGGTGAATACAGGTATCAGGGTGTATGCCCTTCATATCAGTGTATTCCCATGAAAATGCTCCATCTTGTTTCTTAAGAACTTTAAGCGGTTGCTCTTGTTGGTTTTCACCTAATTTGGTGTTTATATGTAAGAATTTTTCAAGGCCAACCTCACAAGGTATGGTATATGGTATTGTATGCTCTTCAACTGTGAAGACATGAGGTGTTTCTGTAAACATTGAGAGAGCCACTCATATCCAAAAATATGATCAAGATGAGCAAAGGACTGAGAGAAATCTGTACAAGTTGTTGAAGAAACAAACTGGTTTAACAAATTCTCAGTGGTATGCTCCTAAAGTGCTTAAGAAAAATCACTAGGAAGGGAGAGATCATCAAATTATTCATCCCCAAAAGAACAATTTAACCACCGTGAATTTTCAGCTATTGGTTGTGCTATGGGGTATAAAATAAGTCTTTGCGTTGACAACCCATTGGAAATAGTCATCTCTCCATCCCTACACCCTATAAAATCATTTGTAGTAGCTAACCACGGTCTTCCCAAGATAATAGGATGTCCTTTAGAAGGATCCTTTGATTCTATGACCATTAAGTTGATAGGGTATTCCCATGAGGCTACCGATACAACAATGTCATAGAAGACTCCAGCGGGCTACCGTAGTGCATTCTGCTAGTTCTAGGATGGAAGGAGTAGGTCGGAGGAATTTTCCTAACTGTAAAACTTCCAAAACTACAGTCGTCATCATGTTAATAGCGGATCCTAAATTGATTAATGTATTATCTATGGTGATGTTTTTTATAATTATAGTCACTATCGAGGCTCCTAGGTTTTTATATTTTGCAATCCGGGACTGACCCGTCATACATTCAGACATTTCTCCTATAAAATGAATTGTAAGAGGGTCCTTTTTCTTCTTTCCTAAATGTTTAATACAAATATATTTTATTACCTTACTATAGATGGGTATGTCTTTAATAGCCTGTAATAGAGGGATTTTAATACAAATGTTCTTTAATTCATTCAAAATGTTATACTCCGGATGAACTACAGGTCTTTATATTACTAATCTCTCTGGAAATGGAGGAATTCTTTGCTCTTGAATAGTTTCTTCTGTAGGATGGATGTGTATTGGAACCTTCAAAATGTTCACATCCTCCAAAATAGCATCATTCATGGGTTCACTTGAATCTTCTTCTTCTTCATTCCGTTCCTGAATGATGACTGATGACTTGGGTTTATTATTCACAACTCTTTCTGATCGTAATTGAATTTCATGTACAGGTACAGTCGAGATAAGGTATGAGGGAATAGTTTGCAACTCAATGTTTTTAATAGCTTGAGTTGGTTTATTATTAGGTTTAGGTATCGACTATGCAGCTAATAATGTCGATCGAGGAGGATTTGCATTCTGAAAGTGATGAGGTTGTTATGTGATAAAAGGAACTGGAGGTACGAATCCATGCAACATTTGCTGGAAACTTTTTTGATTCTGAGGATAAGGATGATTAGGTGTAGGGATAGGTTTTTACTGAGGATATGGTTGTAATCTCCATCCTTGTGACCAATATTGTTGTTCTGGAAATTGAGGAGGAGGATACAAAGGTGGAAAATTCTACCATCTTGAATTGTTCCATTGTTGAGGTTATTGATACGAAGGATAATAGAGCAGAGGTTGTGGTGGAAAGTTTCGATATGCTGGTTGGTATCTAGGTTGTCAAGGAGGCCTCCTAGATGTTTCGGCTACATCCCCACTCTTATAGATGGCTTGCAATCTAGGAAAGGATGGGAAATTATCTGTTGGATGCTCTTCTGTACAAATGTGACATACTGATATTTTGGATGCTCTTCTGTACAAAAGATACTCATTCTTGCTCGTTCTTCATCCTGCCTCTTCTTGTCTTGTAAAGCATCTAGTTGACAACCCATTTCTCCTAAGATATCAATCTTAAAATTATCCAATAGGTTTCCTATCTATACTCTTGTAATACCTCATAAACTAGGAACATTTCCTATTATATTTCTACTAAAATACTTTTGAAATTTTTTCGCAACTTTCCCCCTACTCCTAGAATAATTTTTACACATATCACTGATGTGTGCAAAAGTTTTATGGGAAATATCTCCAGCTACCATGAGATTAAGAATTTCTAACAAGTCCTCGGAGATCCCCTTAAGGAAAAGTGTACATACTCCATCTTCTCAGATGTCATTATATTTAGACTTATGTAATGTATAAATGAACCTCTCTAGATAGTCCTCCAGGCTCTCATCTTCAAGTTGTTGTATCTTTAATATATCATGTCAAGAGTCCTTAGGTTTGCAATATTCTTGATATTTTCGTAAGAATGAGGTTTTCATATCATCCCAAGTCCTGATAGTGGATTCTCCTAATCCCATGAACCATCTCAAGGTGGAATCCTTGAGTGTAGAGGGAAAGAGTTTTAATTTCTGAGCGTCTTGTAGATAATTGTAACTCCTACAAAGGATATTGAACTTGAACAAAAATGTGTCCGGGTCCTCATTGATTTTTCCATAGAAAGTAGTTAAGGAGGAAGGAGGGATTTTTTTCATAGTTAGATCCTGCATTGTATCTAATATAGGGACCCCAAAGGTATCCTCAGTTCGATTTTCCCCTTCTCCTTCTTCATTCCTAACTTCATCATGACCTTTTTTTTCTCTCCGTCTCTCCATATAATCTGGATTCTTAATGAAAATATACCTAGGAGTCTCCTTTTGAGGTGATAATGGGGCATCCCAATGTTCTTTTTCAGGAGATATCTTCCTCTGATCAACCGTTTTTTTATTGAATCCTAGAGGGATAGTAGGTTCTACTTTAGAAGTTTCAATTTGCGAAATAACTGGATCTACCAAGGTTTCAAAGAGAGCTTTTATTTGAGCAGGATCCACAAAGTCAACAAAATTCGGATCTCCTACTAGTGAAAAAGTTTTGTTAATTGGATTTGAAACTAGTGGAGGGCTAGTGGTTTCTAATAGTTGATCCTCTTGAACTTCCTCAGGAACTGGGTCCTTAGGACCTTCTACCCAGGGTTCATTCTCCTTCTATGGCTTCTCCAATAAGATATTCTAAGGGAATTTCTTTAGGTTTCAAGGTAGAACTACTTCTTATAGGTGTCTTTTGATACCTTTCTCATGAGTTAGTAGTTGGGGAATTATGTCCCCTACGGTAGTTAGTAGAGACTTCAATAAAATTTTTCAGTCTTGATAAATCTACCCTGAGGATCTCTAATTCTACTCATGAAAGAATTTTAAACTAAAGAAAACCAATGCTATTACTATTGTTGGATTTGGGGGAACCTATTATAACAAATGTGCAAGTTCTTACCTCTCCTCTTACCTCTCCCCCACTACCAACCTATTACTAAACTTCAAAAAGAATTCTACTCTACCTTACATAACAACTCCCTAGCAATGGCACAAAAAGTGTTGGGTGTTATTATGTCTAATTTAATCCACCTATTCTTTAATTATCAACCATGGTTGGTAATATTAGAGTTGACAAAAAATATATGCAAAGGTAGAGGGTGTCATGTAAATATTTTAACAAGCAAAAGATCGAAAGATCTTTCAAAATGAAAAACCGAGTCAAACTCCTAAAAATGCAATTACTAAAGTAATTAAACTGAGACAAAATGATAAACTAAACGATTGATAATAAACTTTAAACTGAAATACAATCAACAATTAACTATTCAAACAAAAAACTAGGGTACAAGGAGAACTTAACTTATAAGCAACTAGAAAACTTAATAAACGAAACAACATAAAGAAAACTTAAAAGTAGGCAAGTAGAAAACTTAATAATGAAAACTTTAAAAAAAATCAAGTAGAAAACTTTATAAAACAAATATTTTTAGGTTTTGTCCTACAAGTTCTTTCAACAATAACACAACATAAAAGAGACAACCTAGAAACATACTAAGGAAAACACATATAACACTAAATCTTGCATGCAAACAAATAAAGCAATTCAAATGGAATAATTATAAAACCATACAACAATAAAACAAAATCAGAAACAAAACTTAAGAATAACTTAAACTACATTGAAAGTAAAAGAAGTAAGCAAAATGATAAAACTTTAATAGATAATTTAAAACAACTAAACTTTAACTTTAAGGTTAAACAAAACTAGCATCTAAATATGGCAATCAAAACATAATGCAAACATTCGCAAAACAAAACTAAAAACAATCTTAAACCACATAAAAAAAACAGAACTAAGGGTTGAATGACAGACTGAACGGTGTGTTTGAAGCTAAATAACAGACTGAACAGTCTGTCTCAATGACAGTCTACACAGTAAAAATAGTAAAAACTAACCTAAATGAACTAATCTTCATCTAAAGCCACGCAAATGTAATTCTAATGCATCGGAATAGTAAATAAACCTATTTAACAACAAATTAACCTTAAACTAATTTATGAACAAAAGGAATCATTACATATTAAACTAATAAATAAACTAGAAATTAACTTGCATAAATTCAAAACAGGAAAGGAAATAACAAAATTGAATCTATTCTAAAATCATGAAAACAACTTATTCTATATTCTTTGAAAACAAACACAGAAAGTAATGCTAGAAATGAAATAACTGGAAACAAAATGACTGAAAGAAAATAAATGAAGGAAAGCTATGCGCGCACATAACTAACTAACTTAGAAATAAAACTAAGTTAATATATTACAAAAAACAAATAGAATAGCATTTACTATAATCTAATGGAAGCAAACTAGAAATTAAACTAGACTAGCTAAAACATAAAAGAGACTAAGCTAAACAAAGAAAATGAACCTCTGGTTGATGAGGGGCCCTCTCAGCAATCAGGGGTGATGCATGGCTAAATTCTACTTAGATGAAATCTTCAAAAAAAATGCATACAACACTTTATTCATATGGTGGAACAAAAATACAATGTTCAATAGTAAATCACAGCAAGAACTCTTCTCCTAACTCTACTAACTGACTGATTTTCTATCTAGCTTCAGCTCTCTCATAGAGGCTACTTTATATAATGATTTATAGATATGAGCAATTCGACCCTTTAGTGGTCAACTTCTCTCTAAATTTAGTCAACTATTAAAGTATTTTAACTGATCATAGATCAATGCATAATCATCTTCCTTCTTCAGCGCAAACACTCTTCAAAGGTGGCGCACAGGCTTCTCTTCAGTGTGAATGATCTGTAGAGGTGGCACATAAGTTCCTTCTTGAGCACAGCAGGTGACTGATGGTGAAAAGAAGAGAGCGTAGTGGTGAATATTCTAGGGTGTTAGTTGAATGCACCAATCCAATGCATGGATGGTTGTTGTGGTGGCGAGCAAAGGAGAATGCAGGCTAGAAAGTATCTAGAACACAAATTCATCATCACACGCATGAATACTAGAACGTTTGCAGTTGTTTCATATTTTAAATGCCCGAATTTAATTCTTAGCAGCCTTCAGTCTGATGGGCAATCTAGACAAAGAGATGAATGGATGGCTGAGCCATGAGCTAGATACGTTGGGCGTCGATCTAGGGCGAATGGAGTGTATATTTGCTGGCATGCTTCAGGATTGGATTCTATAACAACACATTTCAACATCTGGAAAAACACCAGCAAGTTTCATGCAATGTGCTAAATGACAAGATGGACGCCGAGTTGGACATGTTGTGCAAAAACCAGGCTGAATGCGTTTTGTGTATTAACTTGGCCCAAAAAGATTATAAAACCTACAAATGATTATACAAACCAATTAATACATCAAATGCATTTTAATAATGTTATTTTTAATTAATAAAACCATAAAAATGATAATAATAAAATAATTTTATATAAACCTTCAAAACACTCATACTTGAGGTTGAATAATGATCCGCATGACATAAAACATACAAAATATAATAAAATATGTGGTTAAAGGAGTAATTTATCTACCAAAAATGGTAACAAATCTAGTATCAACACCAACCTTATGAATTAATAGTATGCTGCAATATATAATTACATGAGAGAATGGAATGCATAAAGATGCCATTGGAAATAGTCAAAAAGTAGGCTTACCAAATCTAGTCAAATCCCCCTTAAGTGCATAAAGCAGTTTCGAAATCTAAGTAGATGCTCAAGAATTTGCTAATCCAAGTGGGAAAGATAAAGAGGGATGGAAATACAACTCATACATTCTTTTATTTGGATAAAAAGAGGGGGTATGATGTGGGAAAAAAACAAGTCAACTACACCTAGTATATCTTTTCATGTTCCTTAAATCATAAATAAAATAAGGCAGCTTTTTAGAAAAAGTATATATGCACTTTAAAGAATTTGGAATAAATAAGAAATGCTAAATTGGGTTTCCAGGATGTTTCCCAAGCACTCCATGATTCATGTTTAGCATGTGTTGACTTCTAGGGCATGTAGAAGGAAACTAGCATATAATGGAATCTAGGAAACTAGGTAATAAGAAAAAAATAATTACATTAATTTCTAATGTATGTAACTATGGGTTGATGATTCTAACACTACCCAGCTGGAAGAGGACCGGAGGAGTATGCTTGACCAAGGGTGAAGGGTAGCATTCATGGCAAAGTGCTCTATGGAGACTGTTTAGGAAACCAGAGCAAAGCGCCACCCCCAAAATGTCACTGCCGGTTCAGCCATGATTATTTATCCCAGACTAGGTTTTTCCCCCTAGGACCGGGTTTGAAAGTTTCTCTTTCTTTGTTTATGCTTCTCTTTTTTTCTATATCGACAATTATGGGGGGTCTCATAGTTTTTGTAATTTTGTGGGAAGGGAGAATAGGTCTGTGTTTGGAATGTGTCGAGGACACTCCAACATTTTGATAGGAAGAGATGATATCTGATTTGTAATGTTGATCATTTAAAGTAGTATATATTTTTTTATTTAAAAAAAACGAAGAAAATAAACCATGAGTGTAATAGCAATTGTAAGGTGGAAAAGCAAATATGAAATTGCTTTAACTCTAACCTGTAGCTTCCTAAGCATGCACAATGATTTATGGAAGTGATCTTTGGTGTCTCGATTTTTCTTTTGTGTCTTCCCTACCCTGCCAGCTCATCAAAACAACCCAAATCATCTTCTTCTCATTATTATGTTGCAGCACCCTTCTTCACTATCCAAAAACGTTTTGTACAGTCGTAACAAGAAGGAATACTACCATGAGATTACCCAACAAATCTGTAGTAGATTCCTATAGGTATCAATATGGATTGAAGATCCCTTTTTGTCTATAACAACCCTTTATATTGTCTCGGATGAACCATGTGGATCACTATAGATGTGGAGTTGTAAATGGTCCTCACAAACAATATTGTGTCCTCTCCAACAAAAAGTAAATCGTCCTCACAAACAAGACTGTGTCCTCTCCAGTCAATGTCATGACCCACATAGTATGAAGAATAGGGCCTCCACAACATGAAATAGAGCCCTTTGTTACTTCTTTTTTTCAAAAACATAAAAAGAAAAAAAGACGAAAAAGAGAATATGCGTGAATCTATAACATCTTATATCTAGATGGGCCTAAACATTTGTTTGTGTATAACCACGACATAAGCCTATAATCCTAAGTAAAATAAAATATTGTTACTTGTTAGACTCATAGAAATACACCGCTGGGATAAACCTTATTATAGAATATAGTATGGGGATGGCACTAGGGATTCCTAGTTTCTTATATTCTTATTTTAATTATTGCATAAGTGCTTCTAGATTCTACTATATTTCTTGTCAAGGATAATTATAACATGCATCGTAGGGAGGCCCTATAGGTTAAATATAAATATATTTCTAATGTGGAGATATCCCAGCCTGTATACTAACTAATATATGTTGTTAGTATGATAGGAGATCAAGATGTTAAAGTTGTCACCACCATTTTAACATATCAATGTATTTTTATGAGGATTTAGAAATGGCTTCGATCACCTAATTTAATGGACTGGAAGCTATGGGAAACTTCATTTCCCTTAGAGCTCAATAAATCTCACTTGGGAGTAAGTAAATTAGTCAAAGGTGCAGTTAAATGACCATAACATTATTAGATATCACTTGGTTCAATAAATTCATATGCCACCCGTCATTGACTCTCCAATGACCTAATTAAATATAAATTCCAATGCAGGCATCTGTAAAAGCTACTACACTTCCACCACTAAAATGCTTTATTGAACAATGCAAATACATAAATGAGATGGAGGCTATAGATTGGCATCGCTTGATTAAATGTAACACCGTATACCTCTTCTCATTATTCTAATATCCCTTGTTACCTAATTGATATGTCAATTAAGAAAGTAGATTTGTAAAGCATACCACCATAGAAATTTTAGCTCACATGATTTCCCTAAGAAGAGAGATCATAAATACAACCAAGAAAAAAACAAGAAATAATTGTTTGAATTCATATGATAGATCTCTTACTAAGGAAAGAAACAATAATGAGTCATATCATGCTAGTAGTTACAGATAACAGATAAAAGAGAAAATATCTTATGTAGAATCATAAGAGAGTCTATGGAAATAGACTAATTTAGTACAGTTATTTTATCCTTACGGTATCCTTACTTATCGACATGGGACCTTGAATGATATATTAGTAATTTGATCAAGTAACTGGTAAATCCACCTAGGTAATGCAGTAGATACCGACTAGAAATAATACTATGTTTGGATAAGACAATCATTTTCAGTTAGGGGTGATGGTTAAGGGAATACTTAAGGATATATTAGATGGAATTTTGGATCTATATAGCCATATTTTTCTCTAATATAGCTACAATATTTTCATGGTTTATTAATTCATATAACAAGTGTTGTAGGAATTAGAAAGGTTTCATTTCCATAATTAACTCCTAGAATACTAGGTATAATATACCTGTACTTTGTTTGATAATTATAAAGAGATGGAGGGTTGACATTGTATGCTAAAAATTATACTTATAAGGAGATGGGGGTCACACCATATTCATATGGTCCATCAAACAAGTTATCAGATTATCATTAGGAGAATTGATTCAATGGTATAATACTAGTCTAAAATACATAGTTTAATGGTTCAAATTTATTTCATATTTATAAGAATTGCATATGGTTAATGGAAGAGGTTATATAAAAATTCTTAATATTTAAAAGGATTATATAGGTTCTTGTAGTTTTTCTCTAGGTAGGAACTTAACCAATGTATTAATGAATTTTCAAGCTTATGGAGAGCATCTAGATTAAATGCAACATCGTATATCTCTTGTCCTAATTATTCTAATATTCATCGTTACCTAATTCATATTTCAATTAAGAAAGTAAATTTGTAAGGCATACCACCATAGAAATTTTATCTCATATGATCTTCATAAGAAGAGAGATCATAAATCCAACCAACAAAAAAACAAGAAAAAATTGTTTGAATGCATATGATAGACCTCTTTGTAAGGAAAGAAAAAATAATGATTCATATCATGATGCCAGTAGTTACAAATAGCATATAAAAGAGAAAATATATATCTTGTGTAGAATCATAAGAGAGTCTATCGAAATAGACTAATTTATTACAATTATTTTATCCTTATGGTATCATTACTTATTGACATGGGACCTCGAATGATATATAACTAATTTGATCAAGTAACCGGTAAATCCACCTACATAAAAATGCATGTAGTAGATACCGAATAGAAATAATACTATGTTTGGATATTGTAACCTCAACATCTAACCTCAGATGAAATTAATGACATCCCTTATCTGGTAAGCTAAAACTGATTACTAGTGCAGTTGAATAAATTGAAGCAAAATCACTACCCCATCCTTCTACAAATAAACATCACAATCAATGCATTATAAGCCATAGTTATTACATTATTTAAATTCATGTCATCCACCACAATAGGCGAATATACATGGTTGATTTCATGGTATACCCTCTCAACCTCCTTATTTGTATCAAGTCATTTTCCTTATGAAATCCATTAATTCATAAAAGGATTATTAATGTAAGTATGAATATTTGGTTGATCACAACCATTTTCCTTCATATGCTCCACCAGTGCAAGATAAATTAAAACTTTTCCTCCTTTGAAATTTCCATTATTCAAGGTAGTATATGTTACTTCATTTGGTGTCAATCATTTTCAGTTAGGGATGATGGTTAAGGCAATACTTAAGGATAGTTTAGATGAAATTTTGGATCTATATATCCATTTTTTTATTTGATCTAGCTACAATATTGTCATGGTTCCGTAGTTCATATAACACGTGTTGTAAGAATTAGAAAGGTGTCCTTTCTATCATTACTAACACCTACATTACTAGGTACAATATACCTATAATTTTGTTGATAATTATAAAGAGATGGAGGGTTGACATTGTAGGTTAAAAATTATACTTATAAGAATATGGGGGTCACATCATAATCATATGGTCAATCAAACAAGTTATTTGATTATCATTAGAAGAATAGTTTCAATGGTATAATACAGGCATGAAATACATAGGTTATTAACGCCGGTTCAAATTCCTTTTATCTTTATAATAATTGCACATGGTTTTAAGAGGTTATAATGATAAAAATTCTAAATATTTAAACGGATTATATAGGTTATCTTACAGGTTTTCTCCAGGTAGGACCTTAACCAATGCATTAATGAATTGTCAAAATTATGGAGAGTATATAGATTAAATGGAACACCGTATATTTCTTCTCATAATTATTCTAATATCCCTCATTACCAAATTTATATGTAAATTAAGAAAGTAGATCTGTAAGGCATACCACCATAGAAATTTTAACTCATATGATCTCCATAAGAAGAGAGATCATAAATCCGAGCCAAAAAAAAAAAGAAAAAATTGTTTGAATATTGCATATGATAGATATATTTGTAAGGAAAGAAAAAATAATGAGTCATATCATGATGTTGTAATTTCCCCTTTATGGATTTTTTTTAAAATGCCAAATTTTCCAATTTTTTCACAACTCTGGCTCTTGACTAGTTTTGATGTCTAGACCTCCAAATTGACCCAAATGCTTCCAAATTTTTTATGAAGGTACATGAATGATACTATAACTTAAATATAATTCTCATGTATTTTTTTTACCTCCCAATTACTTCTTAAAACTTGTTTAATTTTCTGTTCAAAGTAGGAGTCTTTACTAGCAAATTGGTGCTCCAATTCGCCCTGGATAATTGCCGGAAATGGCTTCACAAATGATACCAAAGTCACTTGAATTTATGAAACGGTGTTAGGTATGTGTAAGGTACATTTTAAAAGTCTCATACACATCATGGTTCATTTTATACTGTCTGTTATGACACTTTCCAAAACAACTCCAAGGTCACAATTTCGACCCTTGGGGAAAATGTACCAAATCTTCTCCCAATGCAATAAAAATGAGCAAAATGGATTCCAATGCTTAAGTAATGAACACGAGACTTGAAATAAGCATTAATTATAGTCCATACATCATACATTTATCAGATATTCATTCCTCTATTCAAAATAATAAGCATTACCATGGCATATATCAAAATGGAGTGGAAATGGTCATTGTTTGCTCATTAAAAGTCATTTTGACATACAAATATTGGGAATTTAGAATTGAAACTTTATGAAAATGGATAAAATAGAATATTTAATGGATTAAAATAATAAATGGATAATTAAAGGCTCTCCCAATTCAAAATCATCAACATTACAATGGTTCACAACAAGATAGTGGGGAAATGACACTATTTCTTCATTGTTCAACTTTTTTACATGAATTATTTTGGGTATTTCGACATGAGAGTCTTATGAAAAATAAATATATATCATATAAATCATCACATAATATAATTTTCATTATAATCTTCCCCAAATATATCATTATCTCACCCAAAGCTCAATCCCTCCACTAACATGAATATGGTGTGAAAACTGGAAATAGTTGAGAGAGAGTGTTGCAATAGAAGAATCCACATGATTTCATGTATATTAAACCTACAAATAAGACTCCATTAAATATCCATGAAATACTTGAGTGGCCTTTCCAAACACCAACCAGGATGGGAATCTTTCGCCCTCGAAATTGGCTTAAGCAAGAAAACTAGTCATCCACTAGCTCTCACAGTTCACAAATGACAATTTCACAATTAAGAAAAAAATTCTTCTCAGGGATGATCCATATATTTTATAAACATTATTATTCTTCTAAGTTTCCAATTCCATCCATAAACCAAATCCAAGTCGAATTTGCGTGGCTGCTCATGCTATGCCATGTGGCCTCTCTCTTCACCTTCCATCTTCTCCCAAATTTGAGTAGGAGCCTCTTGGCCTTCTCCAACTCCAAAATTCAACCTCTAAGATGCTCTATTCAGTCCTGCGATATCCTTATGTTATTATGTCAGCCTCCATATATGATTTGTTTCATAACTATCATAGAATCTTAATCATTGTTTTCATAGATGTCATAAATCTAAGGGGAATCTAGCCATGTGTCCATGAAACTCCCATTTGGCTCTTCCTCTCCCATGTAATTTACAATTCATCCCAAATTCTACCTATGAAGTATATGGATAATTATATTAACCTCATAATCCATCCCAAAACATTAGGCTTCCCATAGATTCCAAATTACAAGAGGAGGATGCCATTTAACATAGGAATGGTAGCTTGAGTGGGCCCCATAGTCTCCATGTGTCTCCATTCTCCATAGTTATTTAATTTTTATCTTGTATTTATTTAATGAGCTAAATTATTAAAAAAATTTCCTCTTCTAATATTTAAACATCATTTATTATCCTCCTTATTCCAAATCTCAAAGCTTTCACCCCCAAGCTAGGAAACTAGTGATTTTCCACCTTGGCAATTATTTGACTTTTAGCATCCCTTTGACAAATTTAATGAATATGGAAAATTTGATTTGGCCATTGTGACCCAATGTAAATTTTGGGAAATTACAAATCCTCCCTTCCTAATATTGCTTTTCCTCAAGCAATTTCAAACATGGTTGTTGAAGAACCTGCTTTCTGTATGATTCTTTGAAGTTGCCACTAAGCTGCCCACCTTGAGTCTTTGATATTTCATGAAGATTTCATAGAGGAACCATGATTATTTCTTATGCACTACTTCAATTAACATCACCTTATTAAATAGGTAATCCATCTCCCATACTGCTTGTTTCCCAAAGAATTTGAAATCAATGGGACTAAAAACTATCCCAGGGTCCCATTGTTTGCATTGCACTCCAACAATTAAGAGTTCTCTCCAACCCATACCATTTGGAAAGAGAATTCTTGGATCCCAATTTATTTTATGCATTCTTCCAAACATCATGAGTGCATAATATACATCATCAAATAATATAACAACAAAATAAGAATGTACATCAAGAAGGTACCTCACCAAGAAATCATGAAAGTGCTTATACCTCCCTGTGAGTAGACTACCATTTTCCAAGTGCATACATGCTTCAAGTGACCAATCAAATATGCTCCAATGACATAGGAAAGAATCCTCTGTCCTATAATGCTACTCACAAAGAATGCAATATGCATCAAAATATTAATCAGTCATTTTTTATTTCATCCAAGAAGTGAATGAAGAACCTCCACCAAAATATGAACCAAATAAGGAGCAAATAAAACACGAAGACTTCAAGTGTCTCAAATAAGTCTCATCAGTACACCCATGAATATGTATATCATCATGAAATAACAAAGGATGTTGCTTCCAATAATAATGTTCCTCAATCATATCCCTCTTCACCCAAGTGTTGGATAAAGTTCCTCCAACATCAAATGAACCAAGTGTTGACTAAGAAAAACCATGAGTCTTCAAGTGACTCAAATGAACATCATAGGTGCACCCATGTATATGTGTATAATCATAATGAAAACAAGTATGCCGCTGCAAATGCAAATAATATGGTTCTATAATAATTCCATCATCAAAATGAGAAATAGAATTTCCATGCTCTTCATGTGGCACCGTCAAAAAGAAACCTTTCACCCATACTTCATTAGGATGACTAGTGCCAAATTTAGAAGTGTAGGATGTAGGAAAAAGAACCAAATCTCCCAAATGTTCAATAAGTGAAAAATTGTCATAATGTGAAGTATCCATAGGGGTAGGATTATTCACCTCCCTATAAAATGCAAAAATTTCCTCATGGGTTGGTTTCAATGTAGTTGAATCATGCAGTTCTCCAAAAAGTGTGTAACCATTTTCAAGAGACAACTCAAGTTCCTCTTCCACCACAACAAGTGATTGGATCTCATCACTATAATCCTCAAGCACATCAAGAACCTACAATTTTTCATGTTTCTCATGATCCATCATGTCATAAGAATCCTTCAAGCAATCTACCTTATGAAAATATGAAACATCGGAGGAAAAACAAGTGTCTTGCAACTTTTCAAGAAGTTGCTCATTTTGAATTGTGAGATTATCAATAAATTCATTATTCTTAAATTAGGATTCATGTAACCATTCAATAATCTCAATGACATTTTTTCTATCAAAAATCAAAGACATGAAATTACCTTTGATGTTGCACATTGATCTTTGGATCTTCTCCATGTCTTCAAGGAAGTATGGATCCTGCAAGGAAGTATCTCTCCAACAAGAATTTGATACCAATGATTGAGTGTCATGGAATATTATAAGGGCCTCTTGGATCTTCTTTTCATTCATATTTAAGGACCCTTCAAGAAAATGAGGCTCTTGCAAATGAACCTCCTTATCTTCTTCCTTCTTGCTTGGACCAACTTCATGAAGCTCAAGTGGTGATGGGGAAGTTGATCTTGTTTCTTATTCAACTACTACAAGGTCTTCATTTTCATTTTTAATGGAATTTTGGGTTTCAGAAACATTTTGAAATATGATCTATATTTCACCAACATAGATTTGTGCGCACCCATCAGTAGGTACTCCTTCATAGTTCAAGCATCCATCAATCGATGCTTTGTTTCATTTCCAAGGTAGCATGTGTCACAAAATTATATTTAGTAGTTTCAATAAAAACTTCTTCAAACTCATGTGATGTATTTTCATATTTTTTAGAGTCACTTGGGAGTGAATTTCGATCATCTTCATGTACTACTTCTTCTACTCCACCTATTTCAAAACTAGGTGGTTCATGGGTCTCCTCCTTTTGCTCCTTCAAGAAAATTGATGCATTTTTCCCCTTGGTGTTATTAAAATAAATATATTTTTCCAAACATTGGATATCAAAAATTTCAAATCCTTTCATAATATTCTTGTTCATATGAGGTTCTCTTTTCATGCCTAGTCATAGTTTCCAAAAAATCGTCTTCTTCTCCTACTTTTTTGTTCCTCTTCAACAAAAGCACTTTTGGGTTTAAATATATAATGGTGATTCCTGAATTATTGTAATAATAAATATCAGACCATGTCTGGTTCCAATATCATGCTCTGATACTACTAGAATGTCCCCTTTTTGGAATCTTTTTAAAATGCCCAACT
>LPNX010965856.1:33535-167562 GCA_001517045.1 Pseudotsuga menziesii | reverse complement strand
GACTAGTTTTGATGTCTAGACCTCCAAATTGACCCAAATGCTTCCAAATTTTATCTGAAGGTACATGAATGATAATATAAATTAAATATAATTCTCATGTATATTTTTTTACCTCCGAATTACTTTTTCAAACTTGTTTAATGTTCTGTTCAAAGTAGGAGTCTTTACTAGCAAATTGGGGCTCCAATTCCCCCTAGGTAATTGCCATAAATGGCTTCACAAATGATACCAAATTCACTTGAATTTATTAAAAGAGGCTGTGTATATGTAATGGAAATTTTAAAAGTATCATATGCATCATTTTTCAGTTTATATAGGCTGTTATGACTCTTTCCAAAACAACTCCCAAGTCACAATTTCGACCCTTGGGGAAAATGCACCAAATCTTCTCCCAATGCAATAAAAATGAGTAAAATGGCTTCCAATGCTTAATTACTGAACATGAGAATTGAAATAAACATTATATAAATTCCATAAATAATACATTTATCATATATACATTCCTCCATTCGAAATAATAATCATTACCATGGCATATATCAAAATGGAGTGGAAATGGTCATTGTTTGCTCATTAAAAGTCATTTTGACATACAAATCTTGGGAATTTCGAATTGAAATTTTTTTAGAATTAATAAAAGAGAATATTTAATGGATTAAAATCACAAACGGATGATTAAAGTCTCTCCCAATTCAAAATCATCAGCATTACAATGGTTTACAACAAGATAGTGGGGAAATTACACTATTTCTTCATTATTCAACATTTTTACATGAATTATTTTGGGTATTTCGACCTGAGAGTATTATGAAAATTAAATATATATCATACACATCATAAAATAATATAATTGGCATTATAATATTCCCCAAATAGATCAATAGCTCACCCAAAGTGCAATCCCTCCCTTGGCATGAATATGGTGTGAAAACTGGAAATAGTTGAGAGAGAGTGTTGCAATAGAAAACTCCACATGATTTCATGTAGATTAAACCTGAACATAAGACTCCATTAATACTTCATTAAATACCTAATTATCTTTTCCAAACACCAACTAGGATGGGAATTTTTCACCTTGAAAATTGGCTTAAGCAAGAAAACTAGTCATCCACTAGCTCTCACAATTCACAAATGACAATTTCACAAATGAGAAAAAGATTATTCTCATGGAAGATCCCTATATTTTATAAAAATTATTAGTATTATAAGGTTTAAAATCCATACATAAACCAAATTCAAGTCGAAATGGTGTGGTTGCTCATACTACGCCATGTGGCCTCTCTCTTCACCTTCCATCTTCTCCCAAATTTGAGTAGAAGCCTCTTGGACTTCTCCAACTCCACAATTTGACCTCTAAGATGCTCTATTGAGTCTTAATATTTCAGTATGTCAGTATTTAATCCTTTATATATGACTTTTTTCATAATTGTCATAGAATCTCAATCATTGTTGTCATAGATGTCATAAATGTAAGGAAAATCTAGCCAAGTGTCCATGAAACTCCCATTTGGCTCTTCCTCTCCCATGTAAGTTACAATTAATCCCAAATTAGACCTATGAAGTATATGGACAATTATATTAACCTCATAATCCATCCCAAAACATTAGGCTTCCCATATATTTGAAATTACAAGAGGAGGATGCCATTTAACATAGGAATTCTAGCTTGAGTGGGCCCCATAGTCTCCATGTGTCTCCATTCTCCATAGCCATTTCATTTTTCTCTTGTATTTATTTAATAAGATAAATTATTAAACATTTATTCTCTTCTAATGTTTAAACATCATTTATTATCCCCCTTATTCCAAATCTCAAATCTTCCACCCCCAAGCTAGGAAACTAGTGATTTTCCACCTTGGCAATTATTTGACTTTTAGCATCCCTTTGACAAATTTCATGAATATGGAAAATGTATTGACCCAATGTAAAATTTGGGACATTACAAATGCCAATAGTTACAAATAGCAGATGAAACAGAAAATATATATCTTGTGTAGAATCATAAGAGAGTCTATGGAAATATACTAATTTAGTACAATTATTTGATCCTTATGGTATCCTTACTTATTTACATGGGACCTTGAATGATATATAAGTAATTTGATCAAGTAATCGGTAAATCCACCTAGGTAATGCAATAGATACCAACTAGAAATAATTATATGTTTGGATATTGTAACCTCAACATCTAACCTCAGATGAAATAATTAATGGCATCCCTTATGTGGTAAGCTAAAATTGATTACTAGTGCACTTGAATACATTGAAACAAACTCACTTCCCCCATCGTTGTACAAATAAAAATCACAATAAATGCATTATAAACCATGGTTATTAGATTATTTAAATTCATGTCATCCACCAAAATAGGCTAATATACATGGTCA
Organism: Pseudotsuga menziesii; assembly: GCA_001517045.1. Classification (NCBI taxonomy): domain Eukaryota; kingdom Viridiplantae; phylum Streptophyta; class Pinopsida; order Pinales; family Pinaceae; genus Pseudotsuga; species Pseudotsuga menziesii. Next base: position 165,175 of record LPNX010965856.1, on the reverse strand, counting down.
ATTTTATGGTATACCCTCTCAACCTCCTTATTTATATCAAGGCATTTTCCTTGTGAAATCCATTCATCAAAGGATTATTAATGTAAGTATGGATTTTTGGTTGATCAAAGCCATTTTCCTTCATATGCTCCACTAGTGCAAAATAAACAACAACTTTGCCTCCTTTGCAATGTCCATTATTCAAGGTAGTATATGTTACTTCATTTGGTTTCAATCATTTTCAGTTAGGGATGATGGTTAACGGAATACTAAAGTATAGATTAGATGAAATTTTTTATCTATATAGCCACATTTTTATCTGATCTACTACAATATTGTCATGGTTCAATAATTCATATAACAAGTTCTGTAGAAATTACAAAGGTGTCCTTTCCCTCATTAACACATAGATTAATAGGTATAATATACCTATAATTTATTTGATAATTATAAAGAGATGGAGGGTTGAAATTGTAAGTTAAAAATTATACTTAGAATTTGATGGGGGTCACATCATATTCATATGGTCCATCAAACAAGTTATTAGATTATCATTCAGAGAATAGTTTCAATGGTATAATACAGGTCTAAAATACATAGGTTATTAATGCCAGTTAAAATTCCTTTTATATTTATAAGAATTGCATATGGTTGGAAGAGGTTATAATGATAAAAAATTTGAATATTTAAAAGGATTATATAGGTTATCTTATAGGTTTTCTCCAGGTAGGACCTTAACCAATGTATTAACGAATTGTCAAACTTATGGAGAGCATATAGATTATATGTAACACCGCCATATTTCTACTCATAATTATTATAATATCCCTCCTTACCTAATTGATATGTCAATTTAGTACAATTCTTTGATCCTTATGGTATCCTTACTTATTGACATGGGACCTTGAATGATATATAAGTAATTGGATCAAGGACCCAGTAAATCCACCTACGTATGAATGCATGTAGTAGATACCAACTAGAAATAATACTATCAACTAGAAATAATACTATGTTTAGATATTGTAACCTAAACATGTAACCTCAGATGAAATTAAGGACATCCCTTATGTGGTAAGATAAAATTGATTTCTAGTGCACTTGAATACATTTAAACAAACTCACTACCCCCATCCTTCTACAAATAAACATCACTATCAGTGCATTATAAGCCATGGTTATTACATTATTTAACTTCATTTTATCCACCACAATAGGCTAATAACATGGTTGATTTCATGGTATACCCTCTCAACCTCCTTATTTGTATCAATTAATTTTCCTTGTGAAATCCATTCATCAAAGGATTATTAATGTAAGTATGAATATTTGGTTGATCACAACCATTTTCCTTCATATGCTCCACTCTTGCAAGATAAATGACAACTTTCCCTCCTTTGCAATGTCCATTATTCAAGGTAGTATATGTTACTTCATTTAGTGTCAATCATTTTCAGTTAGGGATGATGGTTAACTAAATACTTAAGGATATATTAGATGAAAATTTGGATCTATATATCCATCTTTTTATCTGATCTAGATACAAGATTGGTATGGTTCACTAATTCATATAACAAGTGTTGACACCTACAATACTAGGTATATACCTATAATTTGTTTGATAGTTATAAAGAGATGGAGGGTTGAAATTGTATGTTAAAAATGATACTTATAAGGATATGGGGGTCACATCATATTCATATGTTCCATCAAGCAAGTTATATGATTTTTATTAGGAGAATTGTTTCAATGGTATAATACTAGTTTTAAAAATATAGCTTAATGGTTGAAGTTACTTTTATCTTTATAACAATTGCATATGGTTGGAAGAGGTAATGATAAAAATTATTAATATTTAAAAGGATTATATAGGTTATTGTAGGTTTTCTCCATGTAGGACCTTAACCAATGTATTAATGAATTTTCAAACTTATGGAGAGCATATAGATTAAGTGTAACACCGTATATCTCTTCTCATAATTATTCTAATATCCCTAGGTATAAATGTAGTAGATACCTACTAGAAATAATAATATGTTTAGATGTAACCTTAACATATAACCTTATATTAAAATGAAATCCCTTATGTGGTAAGCTAAATTTGATTACTAGTGCACTTGAATCTACTGAAACAAACTCATTGTCTCCATCCTTCTAAAAATAAACCTCACATTCAATGCCTCAGAAGCCATGCTTATTACATTATTTAACTTCATTGCATCCACCACAATGGGATAATATTGCATTTCCTTTTGATGCATTTCTTTGGTTCCCAGCTTCCTTCCTTTGGTCCACCTACATGACTCCCAGTACAAGGATCTTTCACCTTTTCATTGAAAACCTTAGGGGAAAACTCAGGTGTTTTTGCTATCTATACCCAAAAAAAAAAATTAAAAAGTGGGACCCCTAACATAACTTTTTACATTTTATCTCCCGCGAATAGTTTTGTTAGGAAAGGGTGGCATTTTCTTTTTGTACAAGCCAGCGTTTACTTGTTTTGATTCTGGTATTCAACACCACGAAAACTGAAGCTAATTTGTTGGAATATATTGAGGTGAACTGTGTGAGGTGTAACTTAAGTTTCACTCCATTCTTGTTTTGTGTTCTGCATTCTCTATTATTGCAAGTAATTTATCAATTCTTTCATGAAAACAACATAAAACCTGAAAACAACAAATAGTGAAAACATTCTGTGGTTTATTTATTGACAGAAATCAAAATAGTGGTTCCTCTGCTACAAATTTTTAAGTGTAATACGCATTATGTGCTACATTTTGTACAGAAATTTATCATATGCATAGTAAGTGTAATACGCATTTTGTGGTTTCTTTATTGACAAAAATCAAAATAATGGTTCCTATGCTACAAAATTTTAAAAATTTCCTCTAGGGCTGATCATGGATTTTGTTGGCTCTTCCTAGCTGTGTCGTGGAATATTTGACATTCATTTAGTTGGGTTGTGATTGTTTTGTGAGCACTAGAGATGGACTACACTTTCCCACTATTGCAATACCGTTACTATGTTCATATTTGGGGATTCTCGTGTAAACTTTGTCCTGCTTGCAACCTCTAAGGCTGAGTGTTCTTCACTATTGGAGACTGAGATATATTTTTTGCTAATGTACATGTCTAACCTAAAACTACAACACTTTATCCCTCTCTCTCTCTCTCTCAAGTTATGACATATGTTCCTTTTAGCAGATAGTCCTTACAGATAGTCTTCCCTTTTAATTTTGAAACTTGTTACATAGATTAATCGTTTAAACAACTTTCAGTTAAGAATTGAGTGATGATAGACTTTATTTTCTTGGTTAATTATGCAGGCTTTGTACAAGTGGAGATGTGGAGGTAAGTGATTTTTTGTGATTGAAGTATATCATTATTTTTATTTAATTTAAATTGTTTTTTTAACAGAAATGAGTAGGTTTTATATTAATAAAATTGTGGTTGAGCCACCCAAGATGTTACACCTGTGATTTCTTTACAAAAAAACAAAATTCCCCATCACAACAAATGGGAATACTACTTTTATTTAATTTAAATTGTTAGAACATATTACTTCATACTTTAATAACAATCTAATAGGCTATCGCTAATCAATACTATAATCATTTTTTTTTAGAAGGAAAAGCAAGTTATGACACGAAATCAAAAAATATGATTATGAAATTTTCAAAAAGAACGCGTCAAAATGATCAAATGGGAAAGAAAGGGACATGCATTTCAGAAGGTAAATATTTAGAAATAGAACAATGCATTTCCTTATGTAGTTATATAATGCTTATTTTTATTGTATGATTATGTTAGGCATATCTTTAATAACATTCTTGGATACGATTACAAAGAAGAGGAAAATACAAACAATAGCAAAGAAGATTAGTACACCTTCTATGCCTTTGAATGACTCTACTAGTCCTAACAAATAAGCAAATGACAAAGATACACTTTCCTCTTTTCAGGAGGAGGAGAAACATGAACAAGGTAAGCCCATTAATTCAGATTTTTCTAGTTCCTTATAACTATAAATCTTATGATTAAGAAATCTATGACATCTTTTTGTTCCCTTCTTTTATAGAATATGTTCACAAACAACCATGCCATAGGGATAAAAGTGTAGAATGGGAATATCCCTCGACACAAAAAGAGGCAGAGCAACATGAAGAACAAGGTAAGGTCATTAATGTATAATTTTGTAGTTCTTCATAAATAAAATTTTATGACTTAGAAATCCATAACACCTTTACGTGCCCTTCTTTTATAGAATATGTTCACAAAGAACAATGCCGACAAGATATTTCTATACAAGGTGAATATCCCTCTACCCAAGCATTGAAAAAAAAAGTCAAGAATAAAGGTAGAGAAGAAACTAAATGTGTAGAGATCAATAACTTGGAGGAAAAGATGAAAATTCATATCAATGAAAGGAACCAACCAATTGGTCCAAACTCCGTGAAGTTGTCTTCATTACTAGGTGTGCTCGCAAGGGAAATGGTTCCAATCAATTATTTTGATTGGAGGAAGGATTCAAATCAATTAAAGGAGGACTTGTGGAACATTATTAATGTGAGTATTAGACATTACGTGTCTTTTTTTTTGGAATTTCTATTTTTGGATGATTTCAAAGTCTATTTTCAAACCATGTATGGCATCTAAAAATGAAATTCTTGTATGTTACAGGAAAAATTCACAATCCCTCTGGTCCTTAAAGAATATTGTATGTAATCCATTGGCCATAAGGAAAATTAATAGATATTGATTGAACAAAAAATACTGTGACCCTTATGAGTCAACAGAGGAAAGATTAAAAAATGTTCCTCCAATTAGGATAAGTGACAAAGTGTGGAGAGAATTCGTCCTATCACGAGCCACCACTGAATTCCTGGTAAGAAAAAAGTTCACACATTATATAATCATGTTTTTTAGAATTTCTATTGGCTTGTAATGTTGACTTGTATATGTTATTTTCAATTGATTTCTAGGATAGAAGGAAAAAAAAGGAAAATAGAGAAAATGAGAGGGACTTGCACACCTCTAGACGTCAAGGTTGTCAATAGGTTGAAGATGATAGGTATACAATTGTGATGATATTTTATCTGATATGAGAAATATTAGCATATTTTAGTTTCATTTTAATGTCACAACTTAACCATACTAGTTTAGTTGTTTCAACTAGAAAAAATATATAGCCTCAGATGATACAACTACAAGCATTACTAGGGAAGATTTATGGAAGAAGTGCCATCAAAATAAGGATGGCACTCCAATCACACCAGTTGTAGGAGAAACAATAGTATGTTCTCAACATTTTAATTCAGATATTGAATAAAATTTCATTTTACATGTTGGAAATTTTTTATTCTATGATGTGATTTAATTGTATTTCAATGTTAGCAAAAAATTAAACAAGCACAAGTAGAAGTTGCATCTCAAGACTTTGCATCTAACGATGATTCCCTTTCCAAGGTACTAGGGGTTGATGCAAGAGGATGATGTCATGGTGTTGGATTAGGATTTAATCCAACTAACGTGTTTGGAAAAATTCCATACAAGGGGGAGCGAGCTATAATCCAAGCTACAGTGAAATAAAAAATAGAGGAAATCTCATCTTTGAAAACAACAATAACTAACTACTAAAAAGAGTAGAAGATATGGAGAGAGAACATGTGGTCAACAAATAAAGTGTTAGTGTCCAATTATTTACTCTTGTCTAAGTATACATATTTTCATAGTAATGATCTTAAGGATAATATCTGATTGCTCATATAAACAGTGTCCTATGGTACAAAAGGCTCATGCTGAAATCACGCTTGCAGTGGAGGTTAGTTGTTTCATTATTATTTTAAATAATTATTTTTTTTTCCTTTTGAATATATATATATATATTACCATTTTTTTCTTGACAGAGTAATACATGGGACATAACAACCCCTATGAATAGACTAATACAAAATAAATTAACTTCAATGCATACTCCATCATCCCTAGTAAGTATTGGAAAATTTTGTAATTTAGTTCTATTTTATTTTACTTTATAAATATATTAGAAATCATTGTCTGTTCGGTGCAGATTCATGCATCAAAATATGATGAACATTTGGTACAGAAAACACCAATGGTTCCATTGAAACTGCAAATTGACAAAATGAAAACACCAATTCAGGTAAGGTTGTAATTATTTAATCTAGGATCATTAATGTTTAAATTAGTATTTCCATGCATCTTACTTTGCCTCATTTATTTGTAGGGTCAAGATAATGCTAACGAGTTCAAACCAACTTCCCAATTGGGGCTAGAAGGAAATAAATGATTTCTCATTTCATTAAACTCAAGGCTTAAAGTTGCAAGGGCGGCAATACATAAGACTGACCCAAATGCAATGGTACATTGTGTCCCTATTGGAAAAGGCTATTATATTGTGAATCCGACATAAATTTTACATTCTCTATTTGAAAATATATCTCTACCATGTCCGAGTAGCGCATTATGTAATCTAGCAAATGCTTTGTTGAGCTTCATTCCCTGGCATAAGGATGGCATTGAACTATTTAACTAGTGCTTATACTATGTGACTAGTGATTTTGGTGATCTTGTATCAACTAAGAATAGTTGATTTATTGAATATTTATACTTAGATCAAGACATAGTTTATAAGTTTTTTGTAGTTTAGGATTAATCTGTACATTTAATTAAAATTTTGGGCACAAGTTGCAATTATATGCCATGGGCACAATTTCTGGTTTTGTAATACATCAATATTATATAATCTTCATTGCATGTGAAATGAGATGTTGTGTTGTGAATATGTGGAATGAGAAGTATTTATATCATATTTTCATTAAGTTTTTTTTTTGTAAATTAGTTTATCCTTCTATTTCCTTCTATTCCCAAAAGCAGACATTTAAAGAAAAAAACCACATTAATATAATTTATTTTCCACATTGTAGCAAGAATAAGAAAATGCCCAAAATTAAATATTTAAAGGAATAAGCTTGCATCCAGAAATAAATTCATATGAAATGATTAACAATAATAGTAAGCTGATTTCTTAACTCAATTGAGGCCAGGACCTTTTATGTTGTACAAAACAACCAATCTACAAATTATTTTGAATTTGAAAATCAAAACTAAGTTTAAATACAGAATACTCAATTTGCACATTTAAGTCACCATGTTTTTTTTGTAAGTCAAGGAAGTATTCTATTGAAAAAAAGTGGTAGTGTTACAAAAAAAGTTACAGTTCAGAGGCACATTCCTTCTCAAAGAAACAAGAAGGTAGAGTAGTTCTAAAGAGATATTCGGACCCTCCCTCCGTGAGGGAAAACAGGTGCATAGAAAGAATGAGAGTATCCTTATACAAAAAGGCATAATAATTCCTGAAATGAAAAAAATGACAGACAAAGATTATGATTTTGATAATCCCATAGTCTTTCTAACAAAAAACAAAATAAAGCATTGACAAAAACCTGAGTAAGTCTTATGGAATGGCTCACCAATGATAGGGAATACAAATCCAGTGGAAACCGACTCACTTGGGTCATCCTTGGCATCAGAAGTATCATCACTGGAGGATTCTGTGTCTTCGTTGCTGGAGAAATCGTTGTCTTCGATGGTACCTATAGAGGATTGTTTAACCGGGAGAAGGGCAGTCGTCCTTGCTAATGAAAGACTGGGAGTGCATTTACCTGCAGGGAAGGATTTTATTTGGCTCAATGGGGATGCGGAGGAGGAGGATTGTAGCCCATAGGTACTGCGGGAGAAATGGTGGAGGTAGAGGGTGCAGAGGATAAAACAGGGGGCTGTGGGGATGGAAGGAGGAGGTAGTTGTGCATGAGGTGCAGGTGCAAGAGACTGAGAGTGGAAGTAGAGAATGAGCCAAATGAGGAGTTTTTTTTCACCCAATAATTTCTTCGTCATTATAGAGTGCAACCAACCGCATTGAGGGCACCAGAAAATTCATCTTCCTAGTCACTAACCATGTGATGCACATATTCAGGGATCTTGAGATAGAAACCATCACCACTATCTTGAGTACTGAGCTTAATTGGGCTATCAGACTAAGTTCCTCTCCCCATATGACCACGATGAGGGATACCTCATTTTCTATGAGACATGGATGGCTGAAAAAGGGTGACAGTGAGCTCAGAGCTAGGGATTGAGTTGTAAAGGGCCGAGTGACCAAGAGAAATCTAAGAATAGAGTTGTAAGAACATAAAGAGTGCGGAAAACAATTGGCAGAAATGACAAGGGATCTTGGGAATTAGACTGTTGGCACGTCGGCCTGGGTGCCAAGGAGATACATTACGTTAGTCCCACAATGAGGTGATGGTCACGTCCCTTCAAGCATCTAGGAGATGTCAACATCTGAGAGATGATTTAATATGCACAACCATTTAGTGGGAGATTTCCAACTAACGTCATGTTGATGATGGCCTGTCCCCATCATCTGCCTCTGTATCCTTGATGGCACTGTTGTCACTTGCATCTGGGTATTGAAGTCACCATGTTCTTACATTTTTCATTTGGTGTTGATAGTCATGTTCTCCCTGTGTTCACAACTGGCATGAAGGTTTATGCTCCTTTTGTGTTTTCCTTTATGTCTGGTTTCTATATCTCCTAGTAACACTGTTATTTGTGTAGACTTGGAGAATACATCCCCATTTATTGACGGTGCTAAATCCTTGATGGTCTTGTCATTCTTGTCTGCCCCATTTATCAGATTCAAGGGAATGTGTCCTTTTATGCACTCGTTCAGTTATATTCCTTGGATTTCATTCCATAAATTGCATCACTTGTAATGCTAAAACTTTAGTGGAAAATTATAGGTTGACTACAGTCACATTTAGAATTCATCCAATATGAGTTCAATAGACAAATTAATAACATCATGAGGAAACCCTGAAGAAGAATTTGTGGACCTGCCACAACTGTGGTTTCGGGAAATTAGACCAAGCCTAGGAGAAGATAAAAAATTGAACAAGTATGGAATTATTGGTAAAATATTCCTAACTGTCCTTAAGGAAATTCCCACCATAGATCATAGGATGATGATAAAAATATTCTGAGACTATGGATCTATAGAGTGTTGTATGGTGCATCCAACCAGATTATTAGTCTGACCAAAAAGTATTTCAAGAAGAAAATATCAATCTCCCAAAAGTTCCTCTTAGCCATATTTGCACTGCTCCAAAAAAAATCCCTCCAAGGAGAGAGAAAGAAGCTACAGAAAATGAAAGTTGTTTTGATGGATTCACCTTATTAGCCTCTACCCATTGTGCATATCACTTTCCAATTTTAAAGGAAAATTGAAATCACCTTAGTGACCTAGGGTTTCAAGAGAACTGATTAAGTGTTAAACAAAGAGTTTGAGAGACCAGTTGGAAATGCCCGAAGGGGGTATTCCTTTGATGATAAAATTCATTAGATGATATGGTCATGTTCATTGTTGAAATGGCTATTTTTCCATGCTCTTTTTTTTTCTTATGGTGATCAGATAAGAAAAAATTTAACCTACGAAAATAGAAGAAAAATGTAATTTTGCATACTAAAGACAAAGTAGCCTTAAGAGGATGCCCATGACAAATGGTTTGTTGAAGAAAATCCCGCAGCACATGAAGATATTGTAGTTTGTTGTTTTATCTACTCAACCATGGTATCAGTTTGTCCAAAGAGACCCTGAAGAAGAATTTACGGGCCTGCCACAACTATGGTTTAGGGAAATTAGATCAAGCCTAGGAGAAGATAAACATTTGTCTAAGTATGGAATTATTGGTAAAATATTCCTAACTAGAATTATGGAAATGCACGCCATAACTCATAGGATGATGATAAAAATATTCTGAGAGTGTGGATCTCTATATTTTTGTATGTTGCATCCAACTAGATCATTATCCTGACCAAAAAGTCTTTCAGTAAGAAGATATCAATCTGCCAAAAGGGCCTCTCAGCCATATTTGCACTGCTCCAAAAAAATGCTCACCTAGGAGAGAGAAAGAAGCTCTATAAGATGAAATTGGTCTTGTTGGATGCACCTTATTGAAATCTACCCATTGGGAATCTCACTTGCCAAATTTTGTTGGAAAGGGGGCGGAGATAGGTGAGTTGCGCAGCATCTAGGATGTTGTGCATACTCACAAGGCACTGCGCAAGGCAAAGAGAGCATGACAGAAGGAAAATAGTCCAATTTTTATGTCATGTTTGTACTCATTGACCATTTCTTAAGAATATGGGTCCTTAGTGGTTAAATTAGTTAGAAGTTGTTAGGATTTCGTTAGAAGTGGACCTTAAATGTAAAGGTGCAAGCCTATATATAGAGTTAGAATTGCGAATGTAAGACACACATACATCAGACATATACTGATATTTACTAATAGAGATTGAATCTTGTGTTATTTTGTGGGGTGATCATTATTTGGTTATGGAGAAGTACTTTATGTTTTGGGATCTATTGCATAGAAGTAATATGACACGACTCATGTTGCTATGAATCTATATTGTATTTTATCTCTTTTTTGTTCCTTTGTGTTGCGATATCAATGATGGATGTTTTATGGATCTACTTTATGAATGAATGATATGATGTTGCTATGATGAATAAGTAAATGATGTTATTTATTTAGATCTATGGATATACTAATAGATCTATGATGAATTTTGCGATATCTGATGAATGGATCTGCTAGATCTGATAGTTATGTTGATAAATCATTGATGCCTTAATCCTCCTCCTTACTTCCAGAAAATTGGTTCTGACAGATCTCCCTCGAACATATTGAGTAAGACTTCATCTGCTCAACAAGTGTTGTCAGGAAAGATAAAACCTATCTAGGGTTGTGCTCAAAGATATCATGTTGGTCGGGTGTCGAAATAATAAGAACCCCTATCGACAAGGCTTTTTTGGTGGGTTTTGGCCAGCAAATAGTTTCGTTGTTAGGACCTCATTGTGACTGAAGAGGAGGATATGTTGTGGCATCTGACAAAACTGGAGATTCAATATTGGTTCGACCTAATACTATGAGAGTTCACTAAAGCCAAGAACTAGAACCCAAGGTTGAAGACAAATGCATGGTTATCAAGGTACATTCATGATGGTCCCAATGAATCTTTTTTCTATGAATTTTCCATCATACTCTATGCCAATTGTTGGCATGATTCACCTACAAGAAGCGCAAATTCCAGGGAGGAGAGACGATGTCCTAGACACCCAATCTAATTCAGGAACTATAAGAGATTGAAAACAAGGTGTTGCGTATTGTCAAAATTTGGTTGGATACTATTATGGAAGGATACATCACTAAGTTCATGGTTGATACCAACAAGTCCTACAACGAAGCAGAATGGGAATTCTTCAGTGGACCATGAGGCAGGTTCTTACTGTCTCTGCAATTTTCAATGAAGATGTTTATTTGTGAAAAGGGAATACTAAATATGCACCTCGAGTAGTAAAAATTTGGTGTGTGGAGACTGTTAACATCGCAATAGAAGGGGGGAAATGAATGGAAAGATAAGGGGTAGATGGGTGTAAGTTTCGATGAGATTGTGAGGGCAGTCGAGGAAGAAAGTGGTTGTACAAGGGGAGGGGCAAGGTTCTGAGTAGAGAAGAGGTAGAGGATGGCAGAATGTCCTGCTATGATTGGAATGCAATACCACAAAGGAAAACCACACGGGACGAAGCGGCCCTACAACGATGAAGAGTACGAGAAAACCCAGGCTACACCCAAGGTAGAAGTAAGGTCAAACCTCGGTAGAAACGTGTCCACACCTTCGTGCACTACTCCACTATCAGGAAAATATATGCAATCTACGTTAATGTGTCCGACGTGCCAAGCAACATCTAGTAGTAAAGAAACATCTATAGGAAGAAGGTCTAGGATGGAGGGATACAATATGAAGCTACCTATGTTCCATGGAAATGGAACTGATTACCCATAACAGTATTGGTTCTTATGTGAAGTAGTCTAGATTTCCAAGAAGAATACAGATAATGATTTAAAGAAAGGCCAGTTAGCGACCACCATTCAGGGTCGTGCTCTCGATTGGTATATGAGATTTATACAGGTCCCGCAAGGGACCACGATGAATACTTTGGATGAGATTCGGAAGGGACTGCTTGAAGAATTAAAGAAACCAAAATATGAAGCATAATACATTATAAATATGAAGGAAATCAAACAATTCCGTAATGAGATGGTTTGGGACATTGATCATAGGTGTAAAGTGCTGATGGCACAGGTCAACTTTGATATGAATGACATCCAACACAAGGAATGGTTTATTGCAGCACTGGTCCCTCATATCTGGCATCCTCTGATGCAGCAAAAGATAATGACATAGAGTGAGGCTTTGGAAACTGCAATGAAGCTGGAGGACTCACCTGTTGCAGAAATTATTGTCGACATGAACCAATTATAGGCGCAGTTGGTGAACCTAGCGCTTCAATTGTAGGATATCAAGAAGGAGAAAGATTAACATGATGACTTATGGTGCACATGATTTCATGTGGATGGACACACCAAAGATACATGTCCTACTTTCTGGTTCTATCTACTCTCAGGAGCGTCGAACCCATTGAGTTGTGGTGGCGTGTTGTGGTGTCACATATGTCAAGTATAAGGGAATCTACATGAGGATTGTACCTACATGAAAAAAATGGTTACGAATCCTGAAGGATTATTTTGCACCTTCTATCCCTCAATTGGGAATGAGGATAAGTATTGTCATGTTAGTTTTTTAACATTCAAGCTAGCATTATGTTAGGATCTTTAGCTGAGAGAATAACAAGTACATTAATTAAACACAAGAGACAATGAACATTGTGTATTTCCTCAGGGAAACCATAAATGGAGAAAACCCCACAACTTGCTCATAGATAGAATCAGCACCAAAAGTAAAACCCCAAAATAGTAAGATGATCTCTCGACACCAGTAACCTCTTTCTTCCTAGCCCCAGTGTCTTCTTCTTCCTCAGCTATGCACTACAACTGAGTGTGAGTGAGTATGTGCTAAATAGAGAGGCTAGCTCTATATTTATACTAATTCCTGACATGACTAAAACCTACTAAGTTCGAATTCTCTAGGAGAGTCTAATAACCCTAGTGCCTCGAAACTGCAGGGACTTTAACCCTTGATCAATAGGATGGTTACCCACAATAACTTGACATGACTTGTTTACATTATAGAACATCTCGATAGGAACATTGGGGCATGACATGACTCAAATACATTACAGACACATCCTGAAATAATAATCGAGGTATAATACATAAGATATACGGATGAATACATTCTAAAGTTCCATATACATCAACACTCCCTCTTAACTAGAAAGGTATTCTCTCAACACAATTTTTCAGCACAAGTCTTCTTCTCTGTATCATCTGGGTCGTCATCAAGTTCTCGTCATATTCATCTTCAAGTCATCTTCATCTTCAATTCATCTGCATTTGGATCTAGATCTAGATTATCATTGGATCTGGATCATCATCACTGGATCTGGATCATCACTCGATCTAGATCATCACGGGGTCATCATCACTAGATATGGATCATCACTCAATCTATATCATCACTGATGGATCTAGATCATCACTCGATCTGGATAATCTCAGATACATAATAACTGGATCTGAATCATAGCTTGATCTAGATCATCACTGGGTCATCATCATATGTGCTATCTCATGATTCTTCTCGTCACAAGAAGTTCTACAGAGCTAGCCCTTTCTCATGTTGGTTGTAGGCCTACCTCCTTGTAGGTCTTTGGTAGCCCTTATATCTGACCCTAAGTCAGAATGGCCAGCACTCACATTTGACTTTGACTTGTCACAAAGGCACAGCACTTACATCTAACCTTGACTCATCAGAAAGGCACTCAGTCCTAGACTGAGGGTTCCTGGTAACTGCCCAGGTGCCTCCATTCAAAGAATGGAAGTAGCCCTTACATCTGGCCTACTTGTCAGAATGGCTGGCACTCACATATGACCTACTTGTCAGAAAGGAGGTAGCCCTTATGTCTGATCATGTAGGAACTAATCCTATAGTCACATCAGAATGGTCGGCACTCACATATGACCTACTCATCAGAAAGGCGGTAGCACTTACATCTGATCATGTAGGAACTAATCCTATAGTCACATCAGAATGGCCAGCACTCACAACTGAGCTACTTATTAGAAAAGTGGTAGCCCTTACATCTGATCATGTAGGAACTAATCCTAGAGTCACATCAGAATGGTCGATACTCACATCTAACATGGAAGGAAGCAATCCTCTCATCATGACAGAATGGTAATAGCCCTTATATCTGATCAAGTGGGAACACATCCCTTAATCACATCATAATGGCCATGCACTCACATCTGATCATGTAAGACTACATCTTACACTTGTATCATAATGGCCCTCAGTCCTAGACCAAGTATTCCTAGTAACTCACTAGGAAACTCCATTCCAAGAATGGAAATAGCCCTTATATTTGATCATGTAGGAACCAATCCTACAGTCATATTAGAATGGCTCAGTACTCATATCTAACATGGAAGGAAACAATCCTCTCATCATGAAAGAATGGCTCAACCCTTACATCTGACCTACTTGTCAGAATGGCTTACGAACTCATTACTTCCCCTTGGAGGGAACCTCAATTTGGAGAACACCAAGCTTATCCTTGAAGTACTCAAACTTCACTTTGGCCAATGGATTTGTTAACACATCAACTATCTGTTCATCTATCGCAACATACTAGAGCTTCACTGCTCCCCTCTGCACCATATCCCTGATATAATGATACTTGATCTCGAAATGCTTCGACCTGTCATGGAACACCGGGTTCTCTGACAACTTCACACAACTCTGGTTGTCACAATGTATACAAGTAGCATCCATCTGGGGATCAAATAAGTCATATAGTAACTTCTTGAGCCATACTGCCTCACAACTAGCTGAACAAACTATGACATACTCTACTTCAGCTGTACTCAGTGCCACACAGGATTGCTTCCTTCTAAACCAAGAGATCACACCTGATCCCATACTAAAATAACATCCTGAAGTGCTCTTCCTATCAATGGAACTACCTTCCCAATCTGAATCAACATAACCCTCCAGGTTAATCTTCTGATTCACATCATACTTGATCCCATAATCAACTGTACCCCTCAAGTACCTCAGAATATGCTTTGCAGCAATCAAGTGAACATGTCTTGCATATATCAAGAACTAGCTCAAAGTGTTCACAACAAAGCAAATATCTGGTCTCGTGTTCATTAGGTACATCAAGGACCCAATCATCTGACGATACATCGTGGCATCAACTACTTCTAATGAAGCATCACTCAATAGCTTTAGGTTCGATACCATGGGTGTGGTCATGGCCTTGCAATATATAATCCCAAATCTCTTTAGGATCTCTACCATATATTTCCTTTGTCCTAGGGAAATCCCATTTGCACTCTACCACACCTCCATGCCTAGAAAATAATGCATCATACCCAAGTCCTTCATTTCAAACTCAACAGTAAGCTTTCTCTTCGTATCAACAATCAACCCATCCATACCTGTTACAAACAGATCATCTACATACAGTAGGAGCATCACTGGGTTGTCATCTTAAACCTTGTAGTAAAGGTTAGAATCTACTTTAATCTTGGTAAATCCCAAACTGAATAGAAAGCTGTCAATTCTATCGTACCATGTCTTGGGTGCCTATTTCAAACTGTATAGGGATTTCTTCAATCTACACACATGAGAATTCCTGTCATGTGTCTCAAGACCTAGTGGCTGCTCTACATACACTTCCTCTTCCACTACACCATTCAAGAAAGCAGTCTTGACATCCATTTGGTGTATCTTCCATTTCATCACTCCAGCTAGAGAAAGTACTGATCTGATGGAAGTGTATCTGGCTATAGGTGCAAACGTTTCGTCATAATCTATTCCTTCTTTCTGGGAGAAACCACGAGAAACAAATCTTGCTTTATATTTCTCTATGCTACCATCTACAGCATGCTTGATCTTGTAGATCCATTTGGAAGTTACAACTGACTTCCCTTCTAGTCTTGGGACAACATCCCAAACATCATTCTTCATGATTGAGTGATACTTTTCGATCACAGCATCCTTCCATTCTTTCTATTTTGTTGCTTCTTCATAATTGGATGGTTCTTTATCGATGAAATCACATAGTAATGCTACATATCCGGAGCAAGACCTTGTCGTCTTTATTTCTCTGTTATTTTCTTCTAGAGCCCCATATCTTTTTGCACCTTGGATAGCTTCTCATACCCAAGCAGGTTTCCTCTTGTGAGGATTCTTCTCCTGAGGGTGGTTCTTCAAATTCTAAATCTTCTTCTTGAGTTTCTTCATTCATGGTCGTATCATGAATTCTAGGTGCTTTTGCTTCTATAGGTTCTTCAATAGGTTTCTTTCTGGATTTTGTAAGTTGTGTCTTCATCAAATGTCACATCCCTACTGATGTCAATATTCTTGAATCCTAGGAAGTATATTCTGTAAGCCTTCAAGCTTTTAGAGTATCCCACAAATATACCCTTCTTTCTTTAAGGATCTAATTTAGTCCTCTTCTCTTTTGGAATGTGAATGTACACTAGACAGCTGAATATTCTGAGATGGATGACTTCTGGTTTCTTACCAGAGAATAATTCTTTAGGAGTATTGTTCTTGAGTACTCTATGTGGAGTACGATTGTGTACATACACTGTTGTTCTGGAAGATTCTACCCAAATATGCATCGAAATATCTTGATCATGAAGCATAGCTCTTACAGCTTCCATGATAGTTATGTTCTTCCTTTCTGCAATCCCATTCTATTATGGATTATATGGAGTAGAAAACTCCCTCTTAATCCATGAGTCTTTGCATAACTCTTTGAATTCATTTGATGTGAATTATCCACCATTATCTGATCGAAAAGTCTTGATATTCTTTCTGTGTGATTCTTGATCAAGGCTTTGAATTCCTTGAACTTGCTGAATACTTCATCTTTGTTCTTCATGAAGTAAATCCATGTCTTCCTAGAAAAGTCATCAATAAAATAAACATAGTATCCATACCCGCTTAGTGAGCTTGATGACATTCGACTGCATACATCAGAATGCTTTTGAAGATTCCTTTTGCTTTTCTTTCACTACTTGGAAATGTCTTCTTTGTATTCTTTCCTTTCGCACATCCTTTGCAGAACCCATCATGTTTTGCTTGAATTTCTGGAAGACCTTCAACAGCTTTGCTTGCAAGTGGTAGTGCTCTGTAATGCACATGTGCAAGCCTTCTATGCCAAATTTCATTTGGATCTACTGTGTCATGGACCAAGGCTTGTTCTAGATGTCCCTTCAATTTGTATAGACCTCCTTCTTGTTCCCCAATCCCTACTGCATCATTAGTAGTCTTTCCCTTTTGCCACATGATAACTTGGCCATCTATAAATGAAACCCTAATTCCTTTTGCATCTAATGCAAATATGGAGAGAAGGTTCTTCTTGACTCCTAGTACAAACAATACATCTTACATCTTCATAGATTTCCCATAGTCTAGCTTATATGAGGATTCCCCACTACCTTTTACTCGATAATGGTATTCATCTCCAAGTTTCACCTTGTGAGGTGATTCATGTTCTAAAAGTTTCACAAAGGACTCTTTGAATCCTATCATGTGTTTGGAAGCCCCACTGTCTATAATCCAATCATTGCTTCCATGTGTGATGTTTCCCATGAGAGAAGAAATAAAGACATATTCTTCATCACTTGAAGAGTCTTCACTTCCATATCTAGTTCTCTTCTTGGATGGTTCATCATCCTCTACAGCATGAGCATGATGTCTTCTCTTGTTGCCCTTTTTTCTTATTTTTCCTTTTAGGACAATCTTTTGCAAAGTGTCCTACTTCATCACATGTATAACATCTGCTTCTAGACAAGTCTTTTCTAGAGTTAGTTTTAGAGAAATATTTACCTCTGGAGTGATGAGAACTTCTTTTGCTTTTCTTGGAATGAACTGTGAGGGATTGATATTCACTTCCCATCTTTTCTTCTCGAGCTGCTATCCAAGCTTCTTCTTGAGAGCATTCTTCCCATAGTCTGTTGAACTTGACTAACTTATTTCTAGCACATATCCCTTGAATAAAGGAGTCCCATGATCTAGGGAGACCATTAGGGGCAGTCATCACAACCTCTACATTCTCCACTTCTTCATCTACTAATTTCAGCGATTCCTTTATATAAGAGACATTTGTAAAGTAAGACTGGATGGTCTCATCATTCTAGATCTTTACATTCTTCAATTGGTTTCTCAAAGTCATATTTCGGTTTATATTCTTCCCTTCAAACAATTTGGTTAGGGCATCAAACATAGCTTTAGGTGTATTTAGGGAGGACACCTGTGGTATGAGGTGATCCTTGATTGAATCAGTAATGATCCTCTTTTCCATAACTAACTTCTTCTTGTGTAAGGCCTTAGCCTCATCTCCTTCTGGAACTGGAACCTCCTCATTGATATAGGAGTACAACTCATTTTCTTCCAGGACCAGGGAGATCCTATACTTCCAGGATTGAAAGTTATCAGCTCCCTCAAGATTTTCATCAAGCTTCATATGATGAGACATCTTAACTGAGTACCTCAAATGGAAATACAAAATATTTAGATCTTACCAGTTCAAGATGTCATATCTAGATTTGGAGCTGAAATTCTGCAGTGCTGGTTCAGGAGAAGATTATGGTTTTTCTTTTCTTGGAGTTCTATCCAACCAAATGCTTTGATCTTGATCCCTAACTTCAATTTTGAGGAGGAGATCAATCAAGGCCTGGGCTCACTGAAAAATTCCACTTCTGTGGAAAGCCCTAATTTCGGGCAGTAGTGTCGGGTCCAAAACTAAAAAACCTCAGAATTTGATTATGCTTCAACAGAAAGATGTGCCCTAAGGAGGATATTTATTCCAACCTTCATTTTCTAAAAATATATGGAGAGAGATCCACAAAGTAGGAAGCCCTAGTTCCCGCAGCTGCATAGTGTCTTCTTCTCAGGTTAGATCTGATACCATGTTAGATTTTTAACATTCAGGCTAGCATTATGTTAGGATATTAAACTGAGAGAATAAAAAGTACAGCAATCAATCACAAGAGACAATGAACATAATTTTTTTCCTTGGGGAAACCATAAATTGAGAAAACCCTGCAACTTCCTCAAAGATAGAATCAGCACCGAAAGTAAAATCCCAAAACAGTAAGATGATCTCTCAATAGCAGTAACCTCTTTCTTCCTAGCCCCAGTGTCTTCTTCTTCCTCAGCTATGCGCTATAGTTGAGTGTGAGTGAGTGTGTGATAAATAGAGAGGTTTTCTCTATATTTATACTAATTCTGGACTTGACTAAACCCTAGTAGGGTCGATTTCTCCAGAAGAGTCTAATAACCCTAATGCCTCGGAACTACAGAGACTTTAACCCTTGATCAATAGGAGGGTTATTCACAATAACTTGACATGACTTGTTTACATTATGGAACCTCTCGATAGGAACATTGGCGCATGACATGACTCAAATACATTATAGACACATCCCAGAATAAACATCGGGGTACAATACATAAGTTATATGGATGAATACATTCCGAAGTTAC
Source organism: Pseudotsuga menziesii (assembly GCA_001517045.1). NCBI lineage: Eukaryota > Viridiplantae > Streptophyta > Pinopsida > Pinales > Pinaceae > Pseudotsuga > Pseudotsuga menziesii. The sequence goes on along the minus strand of LPNX010965856.1, from coordinate 145,582 downwards.
ATATACATCAACATGTCAAGCTTATGATATGCTTCAATAGGGGACATATGATTCATATTTCGTGAAAGGTTAATATCCTCGCATGGTGTAGCAACCACAGCCACAGGTGATATAGGTGCCACCTCAAGTCTAGTATATGCCGCGACCACAGGTGCAGTTTATTATGTCGCAATTATAGACACAGGCTGCAACATAGCCGTAGTTTGCACCGCAACCGCAGTACACCCAGATCCCGATGGCTCCACCATAGCCACAATATGTGTAAGAATCACACTATGTTTAGCAACAGTGAAATCCCCTGCAGTAGCAAGTGGCCCAACCCTAGTATAAGCAGCGAGTAGCTGAACCACAATATCAACAGCAAGGAATATTTCATGCAGGATTCAGGGGAAGGGGAGGTTTTAGCCTAGGAGGAGGATGAGGTCATGCATCAATTCAGTGTTATAATTGTGGGACATTTGGGCACTATCAGAGGGATTTTCCCCATTTGCAATGTGTATACTATGAGGTGAATGATCATACTATTGAAAATTTCCCTCAATTAATTGCGAGATGGCAAGATGGCAATGTTCCTTTATTACAGAATCTGAACCAATACCAGGCCCAAAATCAAATACAGAACCAACAAAAAATTTAGAATCAAGATCATCCCCACATTCCAGTACAAAATCAAAATATCAATCATCCTATGAATCCACTGGTGAACTAGAATCCACCTCTGAATCGTCCTCTGTCGCAGAACCAAAATCAATGGTCGATGGTTGCGACCATTCTAGCAAAGCCATGAATAGAGGATGTTGATTTCAAGATTGTTACTCAAGGAGGCATGACAAGTGGAGAATATGGACCACATCTAAAAGTGCAAATGGCTGGAAAGAAGAAATCATAGTTTGATATCGCGACCGAGAGAGATACCTTTTTCGAGGCTCGCAAGGCGCTTGGAAGAAATCCTAGTAAGACACCTATTTTTGACATGCCTTATGCTTTTGATTCTTCAATGGAAAGATGGACCATCGTGGTAGTATGGTAGCTTAAAATAGTTCTTTGAGAGTTTTTTATCCCTTGCAAGAGATATCGACGCTCTGGTTGAGATTGAGAAGTTGTTGCATTATCTGGATAGAGAGTTACAGGACACTACAGTAAATTCTTTACAGAAGAAAAAGATGGGCAAGGAAATGTGAATGAACATCCATATTGGGGACTACGAAGTCAATTCATTTATTCTGGATCTTGGATCCAATGTGAACATATTGACGAAATAGACGTGGAAGAAGATGGGGGAGCCGAAACTTGGCTGGTCCCTAATGCATCAGAGATTGGCTAATCATACCAAAGTTCAACCAATTGGTCGAGTGTCGAACTTGGTCGTAAATGTTGACGGTATGAGGACTTGTGCTGAATTTGATGTAATTGAATTCATTGATGGAGTGGGATCCTATCCCACACTGCTATGGATTGTATGGGCCAATGAAAACATGGTAGTGATAAATTTTAAGAAGTGGTTGATGACATTTGTGAACCAGGATATCCAAGTCATTGCCCCTATGGATCCTAATGAAAGAAGGAGGTATATTGAACCTGTCAAAGATGAATTTGTTAGAGGATGGGATCACATTTACAATATCTCTGAGGATTACATACTTCCTACTACCAATAGAGAACTAGGTTGGTGCAGCGCTAGCTCAGTGCCCTCTGATTCTAATGATGCGCTAGAAAATTTCCAAAATCGGATGCAAGAAGTATCACTCAGAAAATGTGGGATGATCACACAGTCGCTACTCCATGTCACAACTAAGATTGTTAAGTTTCCATTCTGTGAAGGACTACTAGAACTATCTGGGTTCCTCCAGCAGTTTGAAGCGAAGGTATCTAAGCCTCAGTGCTTGTTGGCATTAGGGGAATAATTTGAGGATACTCCAGCATGCTAGTGGGCAGTTCATAAGGAGACCATTCATGAATGGGCATAGTGTTGATGGCTGATGACTATGCTCTTTGGATGTATCGAGGCATATCACACTAGGAGATATGATGGATAGAATAACCCTTGTAGTCATCTGAGGGAATTCCAGACATTGTGGGAATCACAACCCAAGGATGAGTGGGTTCATTATTTTATTCACACATTGGATGAAATGCCAAGGTCTTGGTACGTATCAATAGAACTGCGCAAAGAAATAACCACTTGGAAGTTGGGAGGAGCTGATTGTTTTCTTTGTGCATACCTTTGGCTTTGCATATGCCAATCCAGAGGTGAACGATGCACTACAGATAATTCAGGATGTTGTCTTGAAATTTGTCTTAGTTACATATCCTGTTGACCCACATGCATGCTTCCATATGCCACCGATGATGGAATTTTACAACATCTATAGCGAACTGGAGGATGGTGATGACTTGCACAATATTAATATTCCAGAGACTGAAGGAATTTGGGATGTCACAACACCGGATGTGCCGACGGATCCCATGACTCAACCATTGAATATTAAGAAATTTAACATTGGGACAGAAGAGAATCCAAAATTTGGAAATATTGGTGACTATTGGGATGAGGATACCATGGAAAAAATCACAAATCTAATGCATGAGTTTCAACATCTATTACCGACAAAATTATCGAAAGTGAAGGGATATTCGATGACCTAGGGGAAATCAAAATCCTATTAAAACTAGATGCAAAAATAGTGCGATAGAGGCCATATCGCTTGAATCTGCGATATAAAGAATAGGTCAAGGATAAAATTGACCAGATGCTAGATGCAGGGATCATTGAGCCTGTTGAAGAATTAGAATGGATAATCCCTATCATAATCCAAGACAAGCAAACTGGTGAAATACGAATAAGTGTCAATATTAGAAAGCTAAATGATGCTTACATGAATGATCCCTTTCCAACATCATTCATAGATGAGGTTCTTGAGGGAGTAGGCGGTCAAAAAATGTACTCTTTTACCAATGCATTTTCTAGTTATCACGAGAAAAGAATTTCAAAGGAATACCGCCACAAAATCACATTTGTCACTGAATGGGGTTGCCTTCAGTACATAGTGATTCCCTTTGGGTTGAAGAATGCACCTGTGGTATTCTCTCGGGTTTTTTTGTTTCATTTGAATATTTTATTCATAAATTTCTACAAGTATATATGGATGATTGGACAGTCTATAGGTTGATTAAGGATCACTTGGAAAACCTGCGCTTGATGCTGGAAAGGTGTCGACAACATCAGATCGCATTGAATTCAAAAAAGTGCATCTTCTGTGCACCATTTGGGATACTGTTTGGTCATATCATTTGTAAGCAGGTGCTTTTGGTTGATCCAGTGAAGATTGCACTCATTCTGAGCCTACCACTAGCTACCAATACGAAGATGCTTCATGCGACACTGGGACATACTAGGTACTATCGCAAGTTTATCTGTGGTTACGCTGTGATTACTTCCCCTATGGAGAAATTGTTAAAGAAAGGCGTCGCATTCATATGGAACCAAGAGTGTCAAAGAATCCTTGACACATTGAACTCCAAGATGGATTCAACACTCATACTTGTGTTCCTCGATTGGAACAAGGAGTTCCATTTCCATGTTGATGCCTCATCTTTTGTGCTGGGAGTGGTACTCATACAACTAGGAGAAGGAGATTTGGATCACCTGATTTCCTTTGCTAGTAGGAAGTTATCCTTTGATGAGAAGAATTACATGACCACAGAGAGAGATGGGTTAGCAATGGTTATGCACTGCAGAAGTTCTGGCATTATCTCTTGGGATGTCACTTCAAAATGTTCACTGACCATTCGACTTTGAAATATCTAGTTAATAAGCCTATATTGGGGGGAATATATGTCGCTAGATACTTCTCTTTCAGGAGTATGATTTCGAAATAATCATGAAGCCAAGACACCTAAATGTTGTTCGTAATCATCTATCCCACATTGAAATAGGAGAAGATCCCACCAATATTGATGATGGATTGTCGAATGCACAGCTCTTTTGAGTTGATATCACAGATGACCATTGTTCTATGATTATTCAGTTCTTGGAAACCCAAGTTGCTCCAGAGGAAATATTGACCAATCAAAAGAAGAAGTTGGTAGTAATGGCTTCATATTTCCAATTAATTGGTGGCCACTTATACAAGCTTAGACCTTATGAGATCCTACGATGGTGTGTTCTACCTCATGAACAAGGACAAATTCTGGACGAAGCACATGTAGGAGTTGTTGGTGGAAATTATGGATGAAAGGAGACTGCACGTAAGATTCTACTTATTGGGCTATGGTGGCCTACTTTACATAATGATGCAACAGACTATGCATGGATATACAATGTATTTCAACATGTCAGGAATCTATCATGACGAGACGAAATGTCGTTTGTACCACAAGTAACTTTGCAACCTTTTGATAAATGGGTTGTAGACTTAGTGGGTCCCATAAACCCACCAGGGAAGAGAATGGGCACACGGTACATAATCACCGCAACTGACTATTTGACAAGGTTTGAGGAGGTCGCACCAGTTGTGGATTGAACCACTACGACAGCAGAAAAGTTCATATTTGAAAACATTGTGACATGGTTTGGATGCCCTCAGATATTGATGAGTGACCAAGACAATCACTTTATCAACCGCATAGTAAAAGCACTGACAAAAGAATTGCAAGTGCACCATTAGAAAACTACCCCATATCATCCACAGGGAAATGGCACCGTAGAAGCCTTCAACAAAATATTGGAAACTACACTTACAAAGGTATGTAATGCAAATCATGATGACTAATATTTAAAGATTCCGACAGTTTTGTAGGCATATAGCACTACTTGCGAGAGGCTAACAGGGTAGACACCGTTTAAATTAGTTTATGGGAAAGAGGTAGTCATTCCTATGGAATACATTTTCCTAGTATACACATTGCAGCAACAAATAGCATGTCCAATAAAGCAGCACTTGAGTAGAGAGCAACACAACTAGTCCAACTGGAAGAGGACCACTTCATCACAAGCTTCCAGCAACGTGTCAAGAAGGATCGATAGAAGGCATGGCATGATTGCCATATCAAAAACAAAAAAAATTCTCAAGGATATTTAGTGTTCTTATATGACAACAAGTTCATGAAGCATCCGAGTAAGTTATATATGCACTGGTTAGGCCCATATGTTTTTAATTCAATTACCTCTACTAGTGCAGTTCAATTGCAGCATTTAGATGGACTGGTTCTGCCAAAGCTAGTGAATAGAAGCCTATTGAATCCCTGTAGGATGGGGTCAGAGGTGCACACTACCTGAAGAAATGTGCAATAAAAAAAAGGAATGGTGGGCTCAATAGTAGGATCCATATCAGGTTAGATGGTAGTTGACTAAGCAGTTAATAGCCAATTAGCAAGGAAAAATGGTTGCACCAAAATAAGGTGGTGCAATGAGAAAAAGGTTGTGCATCAGCAGGAGGTTACACTAAGAGGGGAGGGTCACAACAAGGAGGTCTGCCGAAACAAGGTTGTGTGATAGGCAAAGGTTTTGCATCAGCAGGTGGTTGTGCTAAGTGGATAGGGTTGCGGCATGCAAAAGGGATGGGGTTGCGTGACAGGAGGTCACCATAGATAGAAAAAGTGGCTTGCATTATATGGGAGACTCCATGAAGGTAACTAGATGTCACCTCAATACTCAATAACTATTATTAAAGAGGGAAACAAAGTCATGGTTGACATCACAGTTAATGATAGCAGATATGAAAGGCAAGGTGATAGAATCGACGATGTATTTAGCACACACATGAATGATTCAGTCATAATGATGCACCTGAGTGAGTCATGATGGAATCTAAATCCAAATTTAGTATTATAAGTTGAGGGTGGATAACCAAATGAACCCCATTATGAAGTGTTGCACTGAGCAAAGTTACAGAAGAGTTGGTTTGGGTCATTAAAGAAAGCTCCACTGTGTAAGGCAATGGCGTTCGAAGGGGCAATGACGACCTCCCTTGATACGAGGAATCCTATGAGTGATAATTTTGTATCAGCAAAAATTGATGAACAAGTTGTGATTACATGGGTTATTTTAGCTGAGATCGAAGTCTGTGGTGAATTCATACTTGGCTATATTTCTCCCATTCGATCTGAGGTGCCAACTAGGACACCCATGAGGAATCCGAATGGGATAATATTTCCTGTCACACTTGACTAAGTTTGCAAGAACAGGGAACTAGGTCAACTTCAGGAAGCACAAGATGGGCCCAAAAAAAAGGACCAAGTGGGCAGAAGCGGGGTGAGCTTAAATGCAAGGAAGGACCAAGTGAACAAATACAAGGTTGCATATTTGGTTGCTAGATACTTCTTGAAGGGAAAACGAAAATGGAGAATGATGTAGTATTCATAGAAGTCAAAGCATGATGGTATTGTAGGTTACACAAGCCTAGAATTTTGCTAATGTGGAAATTGAACCCAGGTGTTAGAAAAATTACACTCAAAAAAATTGTCAATTACACATGCAAATTACACATAAAGAAGATTGAATATGGAGTAGAACACTAATCTGTATTGAATAAGTGTACAATAGACAACCTTTTGAAGTCATAGGATTCCACAATAAATAATTACATGAGAGATTCGAATGCATTGGGATGCCATTTGAATTGGTCAAAAGCAGGCTTACTATATCTAAGCAAATCCCCCATAGGTGCATAAAGCAGCTTCCAAATCTATCTAGGAGCTTATGAATTGGAAAAATCAATTAGGAAATATAATAGGTGATGGAAGGACAACTCATACATGCTTTTATTAGGAAAAAAGAGTGGAGGATGATGAGGGAAAAAGCCAGGTTAACTTCACCTAGTCAAACTTTCCTAATTGCCTTAAAACTCAGTAAAAGTAGGCAATAAAGCAGAAAAAAGTAGATATGTGCTAGGGAGGCCAGGGATAAAGAAAAATTGATTCTAGGAGGTTTCCCAAGCACTCCATGACTAATTTTTATCAAGTTTGACCATCTAGGACAAGTGGAGGACAACTTGCATAGAGTGGAATATGGAATACTAGGCAAATAAGACAAAAATAGATTAATTAATGTCTAAGGTAGCTAAATATGGGTTGATTATTCTAACGCCCCCCCTTAAGCCTGAATTATGAGTAAAATATCAGAAAATTATAGGTCCTAGAAACAAGGATTAGTCACCCTTTACATACTGCATGTCCATTTAAACAAGGAAAGAGGCAAAAACCCAGTGGGAAAAAGCCTCCCTTAAACATGGACAGTAAAACAAAATTTAAAAATCTTGTCATCAATCATGCTTCACAACATTATCAGAAATCCCTAGAAGTGATTTGATATTGTTGAATGTCTTCTCACAAAAAACTTTGGTGAAGATGTTTGCTACTTGTTCTAAAGATGAACAGAAGAGTAGGTGAATGGTGCCATCATACACAAGCTCTCTGATGTAGTGCATATGGATCTCAATGTGTTTGGTTCTCTGTCTCTGAAATGGATCATTGCATATTTGAATGGTACTCTGATTATCACAATAGATAGTAGTTGAGTATTCTGATTCGAAGCCACACTCACCAAGTAACCTCTGCAACCATAAACATTGAGTTGTTGCATTTACAACTCCTCTGTACTCTGCTTTTGTAGATGAGAGTGCAATGGCACTCTGTTTCTTGCTTGACCAGCTGATTGGTCCTTCAGCAAGCATGAACACATATCTTTATGTTGAATTTTGATCTGTGTTGTCTCTTGATCAATCACTGTCAATAAACCCAATCAAATGAAGATCAGATTTAGCTTTGTAGAAGATCCCATGAGTCCTTGTTCCCTGAACAAAGTTAAGGATCCTTTTGGCTGCTATCCAATGGATCTCATGAGGCTGATCCATGTACCTTGAATCCACACTTACTGTATAATAAATATCAGGTCGAGTATGTATAAGGTATAGAAAACACCCAATCAGTTGCCTATACAGTGTATTATTTACCATAGGTGAAGAATCTGCTTCTTCAAGCTTAACTCCTGAAAGGAAGGGAGTCTTGATTGGCTTGCAATATTTCATGTTGAACTTGTTCAGCAAATCCAAAGAATACTTGTACTGATGTACTTTTATTCCATGTTTGGTTTGAGCAATCTCGAGACCCAAGAATTGGCTCAATAACCCCAAATCAGTCATAGAAAATGCATGGTTCATTGCATCCTTCAAGGAGGCAATTTCATCCTTTGAGCTTCCTGTAATGAGAAGGTCATCTACATACAAGAAAATAATCATCAAAGAACCATGAATCAGCTTCAAATAAACATTAGGATCATACTTGCATCAAACAAAACTCAATGGTAGCAGAAAGCCATCAATCTTGGCATACCAAGCCCTGGGGGCTTGCTTAAGCCCATATAATGATTTCTTTAGCCTGGACACAAGAGATGGATTAGTAACAAAGCCTTGATTCTGCTGCAAGTAAATCTCTTCAGTAATATCTCCATTCAGGAAAGCACACTTCACATCCATGTGATGTACCTCCCACTGCTTCGAAGCTGCAATGGCTAAGGCTAGCCTGATGGAGTCCATTTTTTCCACTGGTGCAAAGGTCTCATTGTAGTCTATGCCATGTACCTATGAGTAGCCCTTGGATACCAATATTTCCTTATATTTCAAAGGTGAACCATCAGCAGCAAACTTAGTTTTGAAAACCCACTTACATTGAACTAGCTTCCTCCCTGGGGGAAGATCAACCAACTCCCAAGTGTTGTTCTTCTGGAGTGAGCTGAATTCTTCGTTCATGGTTGTTTGCCATATTGGATCATGTGATGAATATTCATATGTTTTTGGGTCTAATTCAACCATCATATAGCATTTTTCTACAAACAAAGGGTCTTTCATACATAGGGCACTCTCAAACTAAGATCTAGTCCTCCTAGGATCACCAGGATTTCCAGCTAGTTCCACAGCTGCATGAATGGTATTTGATGCCCAATTTGATATTGTAGGACTATTAGGATATACAATTAAATCATCATTATCAAACATATCAGAATCAGCAAACTCATTTATCTCTTCACTTACATTCAGTTGTTCTAGTGGTGAAGAAGACTCTCCAACTTCAACTACTGCTAAAGGCTCTTCTTGGAACTGAACACTCCTTTCAATGAAGGATTTGTTTGTGGTAAAATTTATCAGCTTGTACCATTTTGAATCTCTATATTACCCAACAAATAGACACTCTTGGCTTTGGGGCTGCAAATCCTTCCTCTTTTCTGTTGGAATTCTAGCCCAAGCCCTTGAGCCAAAAATCCTGAAATGGGTCACATCTGGCTTGTGCCCACTCCATGCTTCGAAAGGATTCATCCCATAAATCTATTTATGAGGTACCATATTCTAGATATAGGCTGCACATTTTATAGCTTCAGCCCAAAACTTTGGTGGCAAAGTCTTAGCCTCCATCATGTAGGTTGCCATCTCTTTTACTGATCTATTCTTCCTCTCAACAACACCATTTTGCTATGGTGTGTAAGGGATAGAATGTTGCATCTGAATACCTGCATCTGCACAATATTGAATGAAATCAGAATTGACATACTCATCACCATTTTCAGATCTGAGGACCTTGAGTTTCCTCCCAGACTAGTTTTCAACCAAAGCCTTAAAGACTTTGAAGAGGCCAAAAACTTCAGACTTATGCTTCAGGAAGTAAAACCAGCAGTTCCTGGAAAAGTCATCTATGAATTTCAATGCATATTTGGCCTGACTCATTGACATGTGAGGAAATGGGATAGAAACATCACTGTGGATCAACTCAAGAGGTGCAAAGGTTCTCTCATGACTAGCTTTCTCAAATTTATCCTCTAGGTGTTTTCCTAAGATGCAACCTTGAAAGACTCCTTTGGAAAACTTAATATTTGGTAACCCTATGACCATTTATTTTTCACTAAGATTAGAAAGATACTTATAGTTAAGATGGCCAAATATTTCATGCCAAATCTTTCTTGCCTCATTAGCATGAATCAGAAGAGAACATGGGTTTGAGTATGGTAGAAAATGTGAGAACATGTATACCTTCTAAGTGTGATTTGCAAATCCTTTTGCAATGACTTTACCACTTGATATCTCTATGATCTCAACTTCATCAGGGAGAATATGACCTTCTTTGGAGACCTTGTGTGGTTTATCTGATACACTGACAAGAGGTTAGAGGCAAGACCTAGAACATACAATACATTTCTGAGCTTACCATGGTCAAGATCAATCCTCCCTTTGCCTAAAATTTCAGTGACAGAGTCATCTCCCAGTACTATTGGTGGACCTTTTGACATGTCAAGTGAGGTGAATGCCTCCTTGGTCGAAACCATATGTCTTGAAGCTCTAGAATCAATGATGAAACTAGGTGAGCTTGATGTGCTAGCAACCAATGCATGAACTCTCTCTTTGTCTTCTAAATTTGATCCTCCTTCCCTCTTCTTTGAGCTATCAAGAAGGGAGATGCCATTCTTCTCCAGGAGTTGGGTCAGCATGTCAATTTTATTCTTCATGCAGGAGCTTTCAAGATGATTGCCCTTACTGTAGTATGTGCACTTGCTCATTTCTTTTTTGTTCTTCTTCTTCTAGAAGTTCTTCTTGGAGCCTTGGGGCTCCTCTAGAGAATTGTTCTTGTCTCTCTTTTTCTCAAGTGGATTCTTAGCTTTCTTCTTTCCTTTTGAATCCACCCTCAAATCTCCAGCAACCAGAGCTTGGTCTTTGGAAGGTTTGATGGTGCCCATCATCACCAGCTTATCTTGTTCTTGTGTGAGAGATTCCATGAACTCTGCAAGTGTAGGCATCTTCCAGGCTCGAGCTATCAACTTTTTGGTATGGAAGGTCAAAAAAAACACTAAATAGTTAGGTCCAAGCTTCGAGAGTATGGTCAAAACTAGCTTCTCTTCCTTCTTTTCAATTCCACATTGTTTTAGCTACAAAACAAGGGCTTTAAACTTGGAAAAATAGAGTTGCAGGGATTCAAAGCTGCTGGGACTCAAAAGGATCAATTCATTCTAGATTTGATGTCCTCTCATATCATCTATCTTACCAAAAATCTCAACAACCTTCTCTCGTACTTCATTTGGTGATTGTAATCCTTCAAGATGAAAAAGGAGGTCTCTAGATATGCTCAGACACAAGAGACCATAATCCTCATCCCTCTTATTGTGCCATTTAATTTTATCTGTAGCTACACTGGGCTCTACTTCTATTTCCATAGTCACTCTATAGAGGCCTCTCGCTCTCAACAATATCTCCATCTCTACTTTCCATTCAAAGAAGTTAAATGGAGTCAAGATGATCTTCTGAGATTGATCCATAGCTCAGAAATTGTCCCTTCAGTCAGCAGAATGCTCCCAGTCAATGATGTCGAACCTACAATAGTAAATGGAAGGATATAAATCGATCTACAAAGACTCTGATACCATGTGGAAATTGAACCCAGGTGTTATAATAATTACACTCACAAAAATTGCCAATTACACATGCAAATTACACACAAAGGAGACTGAATATGGAGCAGAACACTAATCTATATTGAATAAGTGTACAATAGCCAACCTTGTGAAGTCATAGGATACCACAATAAATAATTACATGAGAGATTCGAATGCATTGGGATTCCATTCGAATTGGTCAAAAGCAGGCTTACTAAATCTAAACAAATCCCCCATAGGTACATAAAGCAGCTTCCAAATCTATCTAGGAGTTCACAAATTGGAAAAATCAATTAGGAAATCCAATAGGTGATGGAAGGACAACTCATACATGATTTTATTAGGAGAAAAGAGTGGAGTATGATGAGGGAAAAAAACAAGTTAACTTCACCTAGTCAAACTTTCCCAATTTCCTTAAAACTTAGTAAAAGCAAGCAATAAAGCAAAAAAAGCAAATATGTACTAGGGAGGCCAGGAATAAAGCAAAATTGATTCCAGGAGGTTTCCCAAGCACTCCATGACTCGGTTTTAGCAAGTTTGACCATCTAGGACATGTGGAGGACAGCTTCCATAGAGTGGAATATGGAACACTAGGCAAATAAGACAAAAATGGATTAATTATTGTCTAAGTTAGCTAACTATGGGTTGATTATTCTAATGGCTAAGGTCTACTGGAGTTGACGTTGAAGGAATCAGTTATGGCTAGTTGAAAGTCGACATATCTAGAAACAGCTGCACACTAGTGCATATGTGATGGTTTTTGCTCTTCAGGATCTTAGAAGACACCATGGCCAGCTGATGTGGATCAAGGACGATCAACAAGAGTGTGTTGGGAGCTTGTTGGTGAGGGGGTGGAGATAGGTGAGTTGCACAGCATCTAGGATGCTACGCATGCTCACGAGGAATTGCGCAAGGAAAAGATAGTGTGACAGGCGGAAAATAGTCCACTTTTTATGTCTTTTTACTCATTGACCAATTCTTTAGAATATGGGTCCTTAGTGGTTAAATTATTTAGAAGTTGTTAGGAGTTAGTTAGAAGTGGACCCTGAATGTAAAGGTGCAAGCGTATACTAAGAGAGATTAAATCTTGTGTTATTTTGTTGGGTGATAATTCTCTGGCTATGGAGAAGCACTATATGTTTTGGGATCTGTTGCGCAGAATTAATATGACACGATGGATGTTGCTCTAAATTGATATTGTCTTTTATCTCTTTTATGTTTGTATGTGCTATGATATCAATTATGGATGTTTCATGGCTCTGCTTTATGAATGAATGGTATGATGTTGTTGCGATGAATAAGTAAATGATGCAATCTATTTAGATCTATGGTTATACTAATAGATCTGTGATGAATGTTGTGATATGTGATGAATGGCTCTGCTAGATCCAATAGCTATGTTGATAAATCATTCATGCCTGGATCCTCCTCCTTATTCCTGGAAAATTGGTTTTGACAGCTCTCCCTCAAACATCTTGAGTGAGACTTCATCCACTCTACGGGTGTTTCCAGGCATGGTAAAACCTGTCTGCTCTGGTGCTCAGGGACATCGCACTAGTTGGGAGTCAATAGAATGAGAACCCCTATCGACGAGGGTTTTTTGGTGGGTTTTGGCCAACAAATTTCAAGTAAAGATGAAATCACCTTGGTGACCTAGGTTTTGAAGAGAACTGGTCAAGTGTTAGACAAAGAGTTTGAGGGACCACTTGGAAATGCCTCCAACGGGGTGTTCCTTTAATGATAAAATTCATCAAATGGTATGGTCATGTTCATTGTTGAAATGGATATCTAGCCATGCTCTTGGTCTTTCTTATGGTGATTAGATAAGGGAAATAATAGAAGAAAAATATTATTTTTCATACTAAAGACAGAAAAAATGGCCAAGTGTTGTAAAGGGGCTAAGTGATTCCTACATTAAGGTTAATGCCCGCACTAAGGATGATTCCCGCATGGCATTGCATGGCATAGATGATAATATGGCATGAAGTTGAAATCATTGTTGCATTATGACATCATTCTGGGGAAATCTGGAAAATTAGTTAAAATCACGAAATTGGCCAAGTTTGGGAATATTGGTCCTACACTAGTGGAAATTGAGAGATTAGTGACCAAAAAAATGACCAAAATCCACATATCAATGACCACTTTTGGTTTGGCGATCGCTGGTGGTTAATTTACGGTCTTTTATTACGCAACTAAAATTGGTCATTTTTATTTTGGTCATTTATAGCTTGTCAGTTGGTTATTAATTTGGTCATATATTTGGTCATTAATTTGGTCATATATTTTAATCAATGACCAAATATATGACCACATTTATGACCAAATTAATGACCATGTGACAAACTAGAATATGACCAAATTTGGTCGCATAATAAAAGACTGTAATTTAGTCACCAAAATTGTTTCTTGGTCATTGATATACAAATTTTGGTCATTTTTTGGTCATTTATATCTCATTGTTTGGTCACGTATCTCTCAATTTTTGGTCATTTTATATGCGAATTTTGGTCATTAATCTCATCTATTGGTCACTAATTTAGTCATTTTTAATCGTTTAATGTGTGGTTATTATATTTTAGTAGTTTTAATAGTGTCCATTATTAATCAATATAAAGTTTTAATATGATATTATGCTTAAATTAAAAAAAGAATCATACATTATTTATCATCATCTAATACACATGCCAAATTATGCACTGCCACATTAATTAGTTAATTACAACACTTATAAATAAAATAAAGTAAAACCATATAATTTTTAAACCGCACAAATTATATTATATGAAATATCAAGTATTACAATAAATATGAGTTTTCTCAAAAACTATCTCCATATAACTTTACATGAAAATTATCTAGTACATCGATGACTCTTCAAAATATTACAATGGATAAACCATCCCACTTATACTTGGCTGCTAAGCCATACTTAGATCTCGCGGCAACTTCAAAAGCATACTTGGCAGCTTGAAACCCTCAGCAATAGGCTCTTCATACTCAATGCCCCACTTTCTGATCTTTCTATCTGCGCACATGCTTTGTAAACCTGCAAATCCATTCATTAACTTCAAATTTTCATCTTTTCCATTCGGTGGCTTAATCAGCTTAAGTTGTTTCTTTTTATGATAGGGGCCATCATTTTATGCACTATCCATAGCTTCCAGAAATCCCTTGCTGGTCTATTTTGCTGACTATGTTTTTCAATGTGCTACTTGTTTCATTTGGGAAACTAATTTCCTTTTTCTCCCTAATTCTTGATAATTTTTGCTGCCAAGAGATAGATTTCCTTCATCGTTGAATAGTTGTTTACCAAAAAAACCTATCATTGGAGGAGCCTAAAGTATAGGCATGTAGCTTCTTAGGGCCTCCAATTGGCTTCCATTAGACATACAGTAAGAAAATTGGCTTGTGGTGCAAGTCGATATCTTAAACTTCTCTCCATATGCACTTCCCTACAATGGATCTTTACACTGTAAAGGCTTCCTAGTGTTAGATGAATCTTTACTGACTATCATAGGAACAATCAGTTGTATGTTTCTGGATGATTATAGACAAAGTGTTGAATTAACAGAGCTAAAAGCATGATGAATACTTGGCATAGGAATATGCTAGTATACATTTGATTGTTGGATTGCGACAATTTTAGACAAAGACATATTAGGCATACCCCTAGTAGCGAAGGCCCCAGGACCATCAGTGGAGTAAGAATTTAAAATTAACTGTGGGCCTCTCCCAGGTTACCCAGAAAGAGAGAGGTTGAGTTGAATTTAGTACATTCTACATCATCCTGCTGAAAACCTTGTTTGTATGTAAGACTTAGACCCACTGCTAGTAAAAGAGAGGGAAGAGAATTAGCAGAGTATGAAGTCTCATCACGTACATGCGTTGGTTTTGTAAGGTAACGCATAGGCATTGAAGGACCATCAGTACTCCTTGAAATAGACAACGATGAGGAGCTTTTAGTATTTTAATAAATAAACTAATGTCTTTATTTACATAGGATCTTATTTGCATTGTGAATAGACAGTGTATGGAAGTACAACTAGTGAAACTTTTTTAATCCTAGATTACACCACAAACCGCTTTTCTTACTTTGCATTGAATGGAATCCAATTGCATTGATGGATATTCACGCTCCGAAGGTTGCCTAGTGTTAGATGACACTCTATTGACTGTCATATGAACAATATATTGTATGTTTCTTGATGATTGTAGACAAAGTGTTGAATTAACAGAGCGGAAAGCATGAGGAATACTTGGCACGGGGATATACTGGTATACACTTGGTTGCTGGATTGCGATAGTTTTAAACAAAGACATATTATGCATACCCCACATAGAAAAGGCCCCAAGACCATCAGTGGAGCCAAACTTTAAAAATGACGGTGGGCCTCTCCCAGGCCTACCCAGAAAGAGAGAGGTTGAGTTGAATTTAGTACATTCTGCATCATTTTGCTAAAAACCTTCTTTATATGAAGAACTTATAGTCACCGCTAGTAAAATAGAGGGCAGAGAATTAACAGAGTATGGATTCTCATCACGTACATGCTTTGGTTTTGTAAGGTAACCCATAGGTGTTGAAGGGTCATCTTGTGTAGACTCACTACCCTTAGATTTAGCATAAGTGCTAGACTATGGGCATCAGAGAGAAAACAAAATCAATACTCCTTCAAATAGACAACGATGAGGAACTTTTAGTATTTTAATAAATAAAACAATATCTTTATTTATATAGGATCTTATTTTCATTGTGAATATACATTGTATGGAAGTACAACTAGTCATAATTTTTTTAATCTTGATTTACACAAAAAAACCACTTTTCTTACTCTGCATTGAATGGCATCCAATTGCATTGATGGACCTTCACACTGCAAAGGTTTAGTGTTAGATGACACTTTATTGACTGTCATAGGAACAATTTGTTATATGTTTCTGGATGATTCCAGACAAAGTGACGAATTAACAGAGATGAAAGCATGAGGAATACTTGGCACAGGAATATGTTGGTATACATTTGGTTGTTGGATTGTGACAGTTTTAGAAAAATACATTTTAGGCATACCGCCTGTAGAAAAGGCCCCACGACCATCAGTGGATTTAGACTTCAAAACTGGCTGTGGGATTCTCATAGGCTTACCCGGAAAGAGAGAGGTTGATTTGAATTTAGTACATTCTGCATCATCCTGTTGAAAACCCTTTTTGTATGCAGAACTTAGACCCACTGCTAGTGAAAGGGAGGGAAGAGAATTACCAGAGTATGGAGTCTCATCACGTACATGCTTTGGTTTTTCAAGGTAATGCATAGGTGTTGAAGTGCTAGCTTGTCAGCATCAGAGAGAAAACAAAATATGTACTCCTTCAAATAGACAACGATGAGAAACTTTTAGTATTTTAATAAGTAAAACAATATCTTTATTTACATAGGATCGTAATTGCATTGTGAATATACATTGTATGGAAGTACAACTAGTCATGTTTTTGTAATCCGGGATTACACCTAAAACCACTTTTCTCACTTTGAATTGAATGGAATCCAATTGCATTGATAGATCTTCACATTGTAAAGACTGCCTAGTGTTAGGTGACACTTTATTGTTTGTCATAGGAACAATCTGTTGTATGTTTCTGGATGATTGTAGAAAAAGTGTTGAATTAACAAATCTGAAAGCATGAGGAATACTTGGAACAAGAATGTGCTATTATACATTTGGTTTTTTTATTACGATAGTTTTAGACAAAGACATCCTAGGCATACCCCCAGTAGCAAAGGCCCCAGGACCATCAGTGGAGTCAAACTTCAAAACTTACTGTGAGACTCTCCTGGGATTACCCAGAAAAAGAGAGCTTGAGTTGAATTCACTACATTTTGCATCATCCTGCTAAAAACCTTCCATCTAAGCAGAACTTAGACCCACTTCTAGTGAAAGAGAGGGAAGAGAATTAGTAGAGTATGGAGTCTCATCACGTACATGATTTGGTTTTGTAAGGTAATGCATAGGTGTTGAAGGACCATCTTGTGTAGAATCACTACCCTTAGATTTAGCATAAGTGCTAGCATGTGGGCATCAAAGAGAAAACAAAATTAGTACTATTTCAAATAGACAGCGATGAGGAACCTTTTAGTATTTTAATAAATAAAACAATGTCTTTATTTACATAGGATATTATTTGCATTGTGAATATAGATTTTTTGGAAGTAAAACTAGTCAAATGTTTTTAATCCTGGATTACACCACAAACCACTTTTATTACTCTACATTGAATGGCATCCAATTGCATTGATGGATCTTCACACTGCAAAGGATTCCTAGTGTTAGATGACACTTTATTGACTGTCATAGGAATAATCTGTTGTATGTTTTTGGATCATTGTAGACAAAGTGCTGAATCAATAGAGCTGAAAGCATGAGGAATACTTGGCACAGGAATATGTTGGTATACATTTGGTTTTTGGATTGCGACAGTTTTAGACAAAGACATCTTAGGCATACCCCCAGTACCAAAGGCCCCGAGACCATCAGTGGAGTCAAACTTCAAAATTGACTGTGGGCCTCTCCCAAGCTTAACTAGAAAGAGAGAGGTTGAGTTGAATTTAGTGCATTCTACATCATCTTGCTGAAAAACTTCTTTGTATGCAGAACTTAGACCCACTGCCAGTGAAAGAGAGGGCGGATAATTAGCAGAGTATAGAGTCTCATCATGTACATGCTTTGGTTTTGTAAGGTAACTCATAGGCATTGAAGGACCATCTTGTGTAGAGTCGGTACCCTTAGATTCAACATAAGTTCTAGCCTATGGGCATCAAAGAGAAAAAAAATAGTACCCCTTCAAATAGACAATGATGAGGAAGTTTTGGTATTTTAATAAATAAAACAATGCATTTATTTACATAGCATCTTATTTACATTGTGAATATACATTGTATGGAAGTACAACTAGTCATATTTTTTAAATCTTGGATTACACCACAAACCACCTTTCTTACTCTACATTGAATGGCATCCAATTGTAGGCCCTAAATGTTCTATACCAAATCCTTAAAATAACATAATAAACCATAGCACACACAATTTACACAAGAAATGAGCATGGAGCACAACTCCAAAATAGATCATAGAGATAAGTTGCAATATGAATAACTCCTAATACATTAGGAAAACCTCCTCCAAATATCCCCAATACCTTGATATATCCCAATCCTATGTCCCCTCCCTACTAAATACTACATTGACCTCTACACATATTATATACAAATAATCACTCATTTCACATGTGGGAGCCCATAATGTAGAACTTTATTGCATATACATTTAACACTCAATGCATCTACAATCAACTATACTTCTACATTCAATTCCATATATACCCCCCATAGCCTATAGGGTCATAACACTAAACTGCATGCTTTTACTTCAGGTGTCTCTGCTAGAAGGTGTTAGTGTGCAATACTATACTGAGCTATCAATGCAATCTATCTCTTGGCAACTAAAATAGTATAGACCTTGGGAGAAAAATGAAATTAGTTTCACAAAAGAATCTAGTAGTACATTCAGCAGTAGGGACAATTGAAGAGCCGACAACAGGGACTATTGTAAAAGGAAACGAGTTAATATGATATGTTTACAAATGACAAGCTTGAAAATTTGAAGCCAGTGAATGTTTTTGCAAATCCACAAAGTATGAACAAAGCTATAAATCTAAGACACTTTGCAGTGCATGTGACACTAAAAATGAATTTGAATGGTGCAATAATTTCATTGGTTAGTTCCATAATATTGGTTACAATGGAATTTGAATGGTGCAATAATTTCATTGGTTAGTTATGGAATATTGGTTACAATGGCATTGGTTGCAGAAGAAATGTAGTTCTATCAAACCAACAAAGAACAGTGGTAGAATAGTAGGAGCTCAAGTCCATCTAATTACCAAGTGTAAAACAATTAACTGCAACATTGGATCCACGTGTAAGGAAATTGTGTAAGCTATGTATAGTTGGAACACCATAAACGGAGTTTGTGATTTAATAAAATTCTTTCTTTTTTAGCCAAAACAGTGTTGATCTTAAATCCATCTAAAAACTGAAAAGAACATTAGTTCTTACATAATAATAGATAAGGTGCTAGTAAATAGATTAAATAATATTCTTACCAATTTGATCACATGGATGCAGACCTTGGGTGGTAATATCATTTCCCAAGAGACCATCCCCTCCTTTTAAACAGACAAAGAGAGATGTATACTAATTAAACTATACATGTCCAAAACATATGATTGATTAAAATCGATCTTCCTGTAGAAAAGGATAGAACTCTTTGGGTTAAGTTAAGCTTGGAGAGAACGGTTCCAAACATGTTACTTGAGCATCCTGTTTTTTCCTGGTAAATGGAGTACCAACTAATAGCTCCTCTCCTTAAAGAGGTTTTTGCAATGGGGATCTCATGCCCCTTTACCTCTTTATCATTCTAGTTGAATATCAGTTAATTGATAAACCAATCAACATAAATTTAGGAATGAAAGGAGCCAAAATAGCATATACAGGAGATAGAGCATCCAACTTACTATTTGTTCATGGTACACTCTTTTATCGAGTTAGAATCATTAAAGCTAGAACAACTACTCGGAATTCATTTAAAGGTTTCAAGAGAGAAAATTGGAGCAAAAATATAGGATTTTATATTCAATGTCCTTCAAACTCAATCAAATATTAGTAAAATACTAAATTGTGAAAGAGCCTCTCTCCTTGTATAATATTTGGAAATGCCTTTAACTAACAGTCTAGAAAAAATTTTGAAATGGGAGGATGACACTACAAATATCATAGATATAAAGGACAATTCAATGTTCAAAAAATTGTCCCTATAAGGTAGGATCACTCTTATTAAGATGGTCCTACAAGCTATACTAGCCTACATATTCTTCAGCCTTAGCAACCCCAAAAATTGTTTTCAAGGGAACTAGATAAAATCCAAAGATAAAATTTCTGAGCACTACAAACCAAGGCAGAAAGTGATCTGCAATCCAAAATCTTTAGGAGGTATGACTTAGAAAATGGAAATATTTCAATATAGCTCTTGGAGGACAAGATTATTTGGAAATAATACAATGAGAAAGGAACATAATGGAATAGAATTTGAAAGAATAAATATACAATAGAGTTTTAGTGAGAACTGAGTCCTTCCCCAAAAGGATTTGACACCTGGAATGGGTATCCAACAAGATAGGAAACTAGCTCAAATTTAGAGGTTTCGAGAAATAAAAAATGACAAAATGGTCTTGCTTTGGGAATCTTCAAGGGAACAAACTCAGCCTTTAGAAAAAGGGGAAAACCTAGTAGAAGCCAAATAGGTATTTGAAATAAGCAATTGGATAAGAATAGACATGGAGACATCAAAAGTTTCTTTAGCTTACCTAGCCTTCACGAAATGTAAAGGGAAGCTAACATTCTCATGGCTGGACAATCTAAACCATGAATTAAGAGACTTTGCAAACTTATCCAAAATATAAGAATCCCCTTGTTGAATGAAGAAGATAGAGTAAGATGGGGCATATCAATCTCATGAAAGTTTTCAGTTTAACAAACTTGTTTTTTGTAAATACAAGAAGATGGGAATATTGTACCCAATAAAAGATGGACAAAAAACTGGAATCAAGGTTCTTACACTAAAATTGAAGATCTTGTCTACCCTAATCGAATATTAATCTATGAAAATATGCAAAATGATGTTTCCTTGGTCCATCTATGTGCTACAATTGCAGCACAAAAGGAATAAAAGGTAGATTCCTTCTATTCAAATGCATAAGTAGCATTGGCATGTTGGGACAACCTAAAGGTAACAATGAGAAAGTCCAAAAGGAAATGTAGTACAGAATTCACTCCACTTTTCAGAAAGTGGGATGAAGGTAAATACAAATCCAAATCATTGAACATGCTATGGAAACCTATGGGAGATAGTACCATTTTTAATAATTTGAACCATACAGAAAGAATGAAATTACAGGATCATCCAGGAAAGGGAAAATTCAAAACTTTTATACGCAGTGAATGGACATTAAAGGAACTTGTTCTAAACAATCAAAGTTATGCAAAAACTAGCATCAATATACAAGAAAATCCAAAAACCAATACTTGTTATAGAATATAAAAGGTTGCCACACGAATTTCTAGCTACAACTATCAAACACAAATGAGCATAGTCAAAATTCCTTCAATGCAGATATATGTGCACTAACTATTATAACAACTTTCTAAAATATGTCTTAACAAAAAATAATGAAAGATATCGATACTTGAAATTAATCCAGATAATCTTTTCTATCCATGCAATATACAATAATATTTCTGTACTTTTGGCTTAAATAAATATAAAAATGTCCTAGACTGCCTGAAAAACAAAACTTGAAACCAACATTTACTTGTAGGACACCCCTACAATTAAAAATCAATAGAATCAAAGCCTATATACACATTGAGAATTAAAGAAATGGCACCCCACACTTTGGCCATCAGCTGAAAGACAATCTACCTTACACCATGAAGCACAACCTATATACACTGGCAATCAAAGGAAGAGAACCCCACACTTCGGCAGTCAGCTGAAAGAAATCAACATTACACTTGGCAGTTTCATGAGACCCTACACTTTAGCACTAAATGGAAAACTCACCTAAGAACTGACAAGCACCTCTTGGAAACATATCAAAAGAACAAGCAAAATTTTCAAGACAGTGTTACAGAATATAAAAGGTTGCCACACAAATTCCTGCTTGCAGCTATCAAACACAAAAATGAGCATAGTCAAAATTCCTTCAATGCCACAAACTGTGCATGAGTCATAGTTGTAAGGATATGTTTTCACTTACTATTATAACAAATTTCTGCAAAAAATATCAAAACAGAAGGAAAAAAAAAAGAATTCTGGAAATAATGAAAGATAGCGATACTTGAAATTAATCCAAATTAATTTTTATAAATAAATAATATACAATAATATTTTGCTACTTTTGGATCAAATAAAAATAAAAAATTCCTAGAATAACTGAAATAAAACTCCAACCACCAGTTACTTTGTAGGACACCCTACACATTAACAATTAATAGAAGAATAGCCTATATAAACTTCGACAATTAAAGGAATGGCACCCCACACACTTTGGAAGTCACCTAAAAGGAATCCTACCCTACACTTGGCAGCACATCCTGTATACACTAGAAATCAAAGGAAGGGAACCCCACACTCAGGAATTCAGCTAAAATAAATCTACCTTGCATTTGGCACTTAGTAGGAGACCCTGCACTTTAGCACTAAATGGAAACTCACCTTACACTTTGGCAGTCAACCATGGAACACCCTGCATTATATCACTAAGCTGAATGACACTACAACTTTGGTCATCAAAGGAAAGAAATGTCCTATTAAACAATGGTTGATCTCTGGGACAACCATTGTTAAATTTCACCTAGTGTTAGAACATGTATCTAGATTCTAAGTAATGGAAATAGTAGATCAATCACACTTCCACTTCAATTCTTTCAGGGAAAGTTTGAAAACATACCTATCCAAAAATCAAAAAGACAGTTGCAATCGTTCCCTTCCTCAAACCCCAAAGGAATATCATACATCCTATACCAACCCTACCAAGGAAGAAACACATTCTTATATTAGTAGGGTGAATTAAAATGACTACTTAAACAATGTACAAAAACTACCTTTAAGGATTTATCTTAGGAAGCCAATAATTAAGGCATGGTTAAAATAACTCTCATGGACAATGAAGGACAAAGATTTTGAAAATGGGTGGTAACAATACTTATGATTGAACATACCCTTTTTTTTTTTACATCACTACATACCAAGCCACCATAACCCTCTTCCCCAACAATGAAGCACAAATATTTCAAAAATGGGTAGCAAGGACACTGAGAATAAAGATTCTAACCTGACTTTGGATGGTCAGATGAGGAAGAGTATCCGCTTGCATAAGAATTTGGATGGTCCTAAGAGATACCTTAGAGATTATGGCTTCTTATCCACTACAAACAACCTTAGAACTTAGAAGTTTACTCTAAAATTGAATCAGGGAGTTGAAGCAACATAGTTGTTACCATCTATTGCACACATGAAATTTAGAGCAATAGAAGACATCAACTCATAGCAATCCTAGGTTACAACATGATTTAGCTTTCTCGATTCTAGATATAGTGGAATGTAGAATTGTCTTCCTACTCTGTTCTCCAAAATATTATCATCACAAGAACATTCAAATTTCTCCAAAAGAAAATATTTGAAAAGTAAAGGCACATTAAAAAAGGCGAATATAGTTGATACTTTTGATTACCTTGGTGGCATCTAAGTCTGGAATTTCATCAAGATGTCATCATATCCCTACAAACAAAGGTCAGAAATTGTTAATCCTTCATAGTCAATCATAGACATCCAAACCCAAGTCATTTTTGCTTAAAAGCTACAATCATTACGTATTGTTAAACTCAATAAGAAACAAAAATAAAACAAAAAAACAAGCAATGGGAAAAAATGAAAACAAATCAGGGCCTTGATATTCATACCTCAGGATTTTTGTCTTCTATATCATGAATGTATTCTTTGTCTTCCCATTCTTTTGGCTGCACATACTCAACACATCACCATAAGGAAATGATTTCACACATTGATAGAAAACAAGCACAATCAGATGGAATAGTAGGTTATACCTTTTTGGAATTAGGATCTTTGATTTGTTTTGGTAGTAGGATATCCCAATCGGTGTATAAAATTCTAGAATATTTGGCATTAGGATCTTTGATTTGTTTTGATTTCTCAATGAGAATGTTGTAGGTAGTGGCAGGGGAAATAATGAAAGTATAAACATGAGTCAAATTATCAATTTCACATGATAGAATTGCATGAACCTTCTTTCTACTATAACCACATATATCAGGACCAAACATGATACTTCCATCACAAAAAAGGCTATTTAGACATCAAAGCAAAGCTACTGCTTAAAATGTATACCTTGTTTCACAAAGGAAAGAAACATAACTTTAAGGCATCAATTAAAGGAAGCAATGTTGAAGAGGGTTGAGTTGAGT
Organism: Pseudotsuga menziesii; assembly: GCA_001517045.1. Lineage (NCBI taxonomy): Eukaryota > Viridiplantae > Streptophyta > Pinopsida > Pinales > Pinaceae > Pseudotsuga > Pseudotsuga menziesii. Next base: position 121,076 of record LPNX010965856.1, on the reverse strand, counting down.
AGGTAACTATAAGGTGTATCTCCACCAAACATTTTTGGGTCAAAATCGCCACTCAGTAGCTTCTCATATCCACCACAACAATCAAGTTTATGATCAAGCTTTACAGAAAATTGAAGAAAAAGTGTCTTCTCCTTGTTGTTGAACTCTGGAAACTTGGACGAAATGGAAAAGAAACGTGCATCTAGGTGAGTTTGAATCCCTGCTTTGACCAACCCAGTCAGAAATAGTTTATCCTTAATACAAAATTCTAGATAACTGGACCAAGTTGAGTTGGCATGACTAAAAGCATAGAAACATAAAGCACATTTTGCATTGCGTGATCTTCACTCATACAACTAGCAAACCAATAGTAGATTTTTTCACATTCAAAATAGATTCCACTGAATACACATGTTCCAACACAAATGGAATGGAAAGAATTCAGTTATACCAAAGTTCATGTCATAGATGAAAACATAAAGACATAATATAATGGCATATTTTCACCAAGCAGTCACCAACTTTTATAATTTCTTTTAAGTCAGAGTGAGTCAATATTTTATGTTATAGTCACACAATCAACATAAATGGAGACCCTCAGATACTGCATCTAATCATATAAATACAAAGAGTTGATCTCAGATTACACTTCCCACTTGCATGAATGATTTGGAATTTAGGGGAAAGAAAATTACATACAGAATACTGGAAAGAATATGCATTTATACTGGACTTACATCCTCAACTTGAGCTACAAATTGTGTGCTCAATTCACTAATATGCAATTTCCCTTGCACACATTACTCAAATTCATATCATAAACAGTAACCCTAACATCTAACATAAAAATTATGAATTATTGCACTTTTAGTTTCCAGGTTCTGTATACTAGCCATTACATTCTTTTATACTAATATATTCATATTGATATGGATTATTTATATTTCAGAAGAAAACTTGGATATTGGGAAAGAACTTGGATATTGCATTTAAGATAGTTGAATATCCCAATGAATTATACATTAGGTTATAGGACCAGCTCAATTGAGAAAGAACTTGGATATCACATGTGGGATAGTTGAACAATTATACATTAGGTTAAAGGACCAGCTCAATTGGGAAAGAACTTAGATATCACATTTGAGATAGTTGAATATAAATTAGTGTATGGAAATTTGAATATAACACCTATTTTCACAGAATGTGTAAGCTAACTAATTTCCATAAAATACTTGGAGGCAAAACATACTGCATTTAAACACCCCACAACCATGTTAAATGTTGACAACAAACACAACACCACATTAAATATTGACAGCAAAAAGACAATGACAAATCCTCTATACAAAATATTTGAACATGACACCTGTGGGCACAAAATGTGCAAGCTAACATCTTCCTATGACATACTTGGATGCCAAAAAGGCAGAATCTAAGCACTTGACAACACCACATTAAATGCCAATGGAAAAGGCATTAAGACAATGTAAGATCATGAATACAACAGGTTCTGACAATGTCTATGACCCCTGCTGCTTGAAAGGAGACCTCAATAATAAAATATACCATTGTAATAATAAGAATTTGCAATCACTATACCACTATAATGATAATAATATCTTACCATTATTATAAACATTACATAAAGAATTTGGACAAAGTCCCAAAAAAACATACCAGCCGGATGTGTAACAATGTGTTGCTGATATGGCACTACAAAAACATAATTTTTTTAGCATGGCACCACAATAGCATGGTGTTGGTGGAAACACAAAGTCCATAGGGTGAAAATAAAAGTTGAAGGTCGAATATTTCATTTAACTTGTCAAGCTATCGACTTTGTCTCCATTCAAAAATGGTAATTTAATTGAATGGTTGAGAAAGAATTCAAATATTCGGTGCCAGAATAGAAATTTCAGTGGATGACAAGGTTGACTATGGCACATAATTCTCTATTGAGACTTCGACAATATATTATTGTAGGATATTTCTTGATGCTTGAAAGGAAATGGAATCTTGAAAGGCTCCCTCATAGTAAAATCATCCAAGCGGTGACCAACATTTATAATCTATTTTAAGTCAGAGTGAGTCGATATTTTATGTTATAGATACACAATCAACATAAATGGAGACCCTCGGATACCTCATCTAATCATATATATACAAAGATTTGATCTTGTATTACACTACCCACTTGCATGAATGATTTGGAATTTAGGGGAAAGGAAAATATATACAGAATATTGGAAAGAATATGTGTTTAGATTGGACTTACATCCTCAGCTCAAGCTACAAATTCTTTGCTCAATTCACTAATATGCAACAGCCCCTACACACATTATTCAAATTCATATCACAAACAGTAACCCTAACATCTAGCATAAAAATAATGAATTATTTCACTTTTAGTTTCCAGGTTCTGTAGACTAGCCATTACATTCTTTATACTAATCTAGTCATACTGATATGGAATATTTATATTTCAGAAGAAAACTTGGATATTGGGAAAGAAATTGGATATTGCATTTAATATAGTTGAATATCCCAATGAATTATACATTAGGTTATAGGACCAACTCAATTGACAAAGAACTTGGATATCACCTGTGGGATAGTTGAATAATTATATATTAGGTTAAAGGACCAACTCAATTGGGAAATAACTTAGATATCGCATTTGAGATAGTTGAATATAAATTAGTGTATGGAAACTTGAACATAACACTTGTTGGCACATAATGTGTAAGCTAAATAATTGCCATAATATACTTAGAGGAAAAACAGACTACATTTAAACACCCCACAACTACATTAAATGTTGACAACAAACACAACACCACATTAAATGTTGGCAGCAAAAAGACAATGAGAAATCCTCTATACAATATATTTGAACATGACACCTGTGGGCACAAAATGTGCAAGCTAACATCTTTCTATGACATACTTGGATGCCAAAAAGGCAACATCTAAGCACCTGACAACACCACATTAAATGACGATGTCAAAGTCATTAAGACAATGTAAGATCGTGAATACAAGAGTGTCTGACGACGTCTATGACCCCTGCTGCTTGAAAGGAAACTTCAATAACGAAATATACCAATTTAGTAATAAGAATTTACAATCACTATACCACTATAATAATAATAAGAATTTACCATTATTATAAACATCACATAAATAATTTGGACAAAGTCCGAAAAAAATTTACTAGCCAAATGTACAACAATGTGTTGTTGATATGGCACTACAAAAACATAAATTTTTTAGCATTGCACCATAGTAGCATGGTAATTTAAAAACCACAAATAAAGAGTAAACAAAACATTGATAAAATCAGCCCTTGTGCTTTTGTAGAGCATCGATATTAGGGATGGGACACTAATAACAGTAAGGGAAAGGATTAAATTCTTCGATGAGAATTTGTATAAAAATTAGTGTTAAATAGAAAATAGTAGAGGTGAGGCAATGCCATCATTAAGAGATCTGCTTGGGAAAATTTTATGTCCAAACCCTAGCTAAATATTTTGGTTGTATCACTGTTTATGGTTGACGAACATTTGCATAGCACTATAGAAACTGAAAAGTATAGATACAAACAAATGTCATCATTAGGAAATAAGCTCACGATAATTTTGTGGCCAAACCCTAGCTAAGCTTTGTAGCTATATCACTATACTTTTTTTCTTTGCAGACCATACTTCTTTCTTTGCTCAGATCTGAGAAGGGAAGGAAAATTGTTTTATGAAAGAAGCCCATGCTCCCAACTTGTAAAATCACTACCATATAAAGGACTAAGTGAATAGCCAAAAGGAAAAGACTCCTTAGTAGGGATGATTAGTCAATCCAGAACCTTATGCAACACTTAAGAAAAGAGAAAATCACCAATTTTACACTGACTTTGATTTAAGCTAGTGTCAACATCATCAAGACCAAAGTAGAAGAATATTGTTGATGTATATGTAACTTCATAATGTATTCACTTGTATATTTCATGTATTGTACCCCGATATTTGTTCCAGGAAGTATCTGTAATGTAATTAAGTCATTTCATGCCCCTGATGTTCCTATCGGGAGGTTCTATAATGTAAACAAGTCATGTCAAGTCATTGTGGGTAATCCTCCTATTTTTCAAGGGTTAAAGTCCCCATAGTTCCTAGGCCCTAGGGTTATTAGACTCTCCTAGAGAAGTCGGACCTAGTGAGTTATTGTCATGTTGTGAATTAGTATAAATAGAGAGTGAGCCTCTCTATTTATCACACGCTCACTCACACTCAATTGTAGCGCATAGCTGAGAGAGAAGAAGTTGTTGGCGCAAGAAAGAAAGAGACTACTGCTGTCGGCAGATCATTTTACTGTTTTGAGGTTTTAATTTTGGTGTTGATTCTATCTCTAAGGAATTTGTGGGGTTTTCTCCATTTATGGTTTCCCCGAGGAAAAACATTGTGTTCATTGTCTCTTGTGTTTGATTGCTGTGCTTGTTATTCTCTCAGTTAAAGATCCTAATATAATGCTAGCTTGAATGATAAAATCTAACATGGTATCATAGCTAACCTGAGAAGAAGACATTGTGCAGCTGCATAAACTAGGGATTCCTACTTTTTGGATCTCTCTCCACATATTTTCAGCAAAAGAAGGTTGGACGGACTCTCCTCCCTAGGGCGCATCTTTTTGTCGAAGCAAAATCTGATTCTAAGCATTTTCAGTTTCTAACCCAACATTGTTGCCGAAAATTAGGGCTTTCCACATAAGTGGAATTTTTGAGTGAGCCCAGGCCTGAATTGATCTCCTCCTCAAAATCAAAGTTTAGAGATCGAGATCAAAGCATTTGGTTGGATAGAACTCCAGGAAATCCAAACCCTAATCTTCTCTTGAACCAACACTACAGAAATTCAGCTCCAAATCCAGATACGACATCTTGACCTGGTAAGATCTAAATATTTTCTATTTCCATTTGAGGTTCTCAGTTAAGATGTCTCATCATACCAAGCTTGATCAAAATCTTGAGGGAGCTGATAACTTCTGAGCCTAGAAGTATAGGATCTCCCTGGTCCTGGAAGAAAATGAGTTGGACTCCTATATCAATGAGGAGGTTCCAATTCTAGAGAGAGATGAGACTAAGGCCTTACATAAGAATAAATTGGTCATGGATAAGAGGATTATTGTTGATTCAATCGAGGATCACCTCATACCATAGGTGTCCTCCCTAAAGAAACCTAAAGCTATGTTTGATTCCCTAGCCAAACTATTTGAAGGGAAGAACATAAACCAGAAGATGACTCTAAGAAACCAACTGAAGAATGTAAATATCCAAAATGCAGATACCATCCAGTCTTACTTTACAAGGGTCTCTTAGATTAAGGAATAGCTAGAAGAAGTAGATAGAAGTGGAGAATGCGGAGATTGTGATGACCACCTTCAATAGTCTCCCTAGATCATGGGACTCCTTTATTCAAGGGATCTGTGCCAGAAAGAAGCTAGTCAAATTTAGTAGAATATGGGAAGAATGCTCTCAAGAAGAAGCTCGTATATTATCTCAAGAAGAAAATATGGGAAGTGAAGATCAATCTCTCACAGTTCACTGCAAGAAAATCAAAAGAAGTTCTCATCATTCCAGAGGTAAGAATTTCCATAAAAATAACACTAGAAAAGATTTGTCTAGAATCAAATGTTATACATGAGATGAAGTAGGACACTTTGCAAAATATTGTCCTAAAAGACAATATAAGAAAAAGGAAAAAAAGAGAAGACATCATGCTCGTGCTGTAGAGGATGATGAACCTTCCACAAAGAGAATCAGACAAGAAAGTGATGATTCTTCAAGTGATGAAGAATATGTCTTGATTTATGCTCTCATGGGAAACATCACACATGGAAGCAATGATTGGCTTATAGACAGTGGGGCTCCCAAACATATGACGGGATTCAAATATTTCTTTATGAATCTATTAGAACATGAATCAACCCATAAGGTGAAACATGGAGATGACTACCAGTATCCAATAAAAGGTAGTGGGGAATCCTCCTATAAGCTAGACTCTAGAAAGTCTATGAAGATGCAATATGTATTGTTTGTACCAGGACTAAAGAAGAACCTCCTCTCCATATCTGCATTAGACACAAAAGGCATGAGAGTTGCATTTATAGATGGCCAAGTTATCATGTGGCCAAGGGGACAGACTATTAATGATGTCGTAGTGATTGGTAAACAAGAGGGAGGTTTCTACAAATTGAAGGGCCATCCAGAACAAGCTTTGGTCCATCACATAGTACATCCAAATGAACTTTGGCATATAAGGCTTGCACATGTGCATTACAGAGAACTACCACTTTCAAGCAAAGATGTTTAAGGTCTTCCAGAAATTAGGGCAAACCATGATGGAGTCTGCAAAGGATGTGCGAAAGGAAAGAAACATTTCCAAGTAGCGAGAGCAAGGCAAAAGGAATCATGGAAATCATTCACTTCGATGTATGTGTTCCAATATCATCCAGTTCTTTAAGCGGGTATGTATACTATGTTTCCTTTATTGATGATTTTTCTAGGAAGACATGGATATATTTTATGAAGAACAAAGATGAAGTTTTCAGAAAGTTCAAGGAATTCAAAACCTTGATTGAGAACCACACTGAAAATAAGATCAAGACCTTTCGATCAAATAATGGCAGAGAATTCACATCAAATGAATTGAAAGAGTTATGCAAAAATTCAGGGATTAAGAGGGAGTTATGCACTCCATATAATCCACAATAGAATGGGGTTGTAGAAAGGAAGAATAGAACGATCAAGATATTCCCATGCATCTATGGGAAGAAGCTTCCAGAACATTGGTGTATGTACAAAACCATACTCCACACAGAGTACTCAAGAACAAGACACCTAAAGAAGTCTTTTTCGACAAGAATCTAGAATTCAGCCATCTCAAAATATTCGGCTGTCTAGTGTATATACGCATTCCGAAAGAAAAGTGGACAGAGTTAGATCCTTCAAGAAAGAAGGGTATATTTGTGGGATACTATGAAAGCTCAAAGGCTTACAAAATATAATTCCTAGGATTCAATAAGATTGAAATCAGCAGGGATGTAACATTTGGCAAAGACTCAGCTTACAACAAATCCATAAATAGACCTCCTGAAGAACCTGAAGAAACAAAAGCACCCAGAATTCATGACACAACCATGAACAAAGACTATCAATAAGAATATTGAGAATTTGAAGAACCTTAAGAACCTATAGATCCACCTCAGGAGAAAAATCCTCACAAGAGGAAACCTGCTTCGGTACGAGAAGCTATCCAAGGTGCAGAAAGATATGGGGCTCCAAAAGAGAATCATAGAGAAAAAAAGAGGACCAGGTATTTCTTCGAGTATGTAACTTTATTATGTGGATTTATCGATAAATAATCTTCCAACTATGAAGAAGTGGCAAAAAGGAAAGAATGGAAGGATGCTATGATCGAAGAGTATCAATCAATCATGAAGAATGATGTTTGGGATGTTGTCCCAAGACCAGAGGGGAAGTCTGTTGTAAATTCCAAATGGATCTACAAGATCAAGCATGCTGCAGATGGAAGCATAGAGAAATATAAAGCAAGATTCGTGGCTCGTGGCTTCTCATAGAAAGAAGGAATAGATTATGAAGAAACATTTGCACCTGTAGCCAGATACACTTCCATCATATTAGTACTTGCTATGGCTGCAGTGATGATATGGAAGATACACCAATTGGATGTCAAGACTGGTTTCTTGAATGGTGTAGTGGAAGAGGAAGTGTATGTAAAGAAGCCACTTGGTTTTGAGACACATGACAGGGAGTCTCATGGGTGTAGATTGAAGAAAGCCCTGTACGGTTTGAAACAAGCGCCCAAGAAATGGTACAGTATAATTGACAGCTTTCTATCCAATGTGGGCTTTACCAAAAGTAAAGTAGATTCCAACCTTTACTACAAGGTTGAATATGGAAACCCAGTGATACTCCTACTGTATGTAGATGATCTTCCTGTAACAAGTATGGATGGGTTGATTGCAGATACAAAGAGGAAGCTTGCTGCAGAATTTGAAATGAAGGAATTGGGTATGATGCATTATTTTCTAGGCATGGAGGTGTGGCAGAATGCAAATGGAATTTCCCTGGGGCAAGGGAAATATATGATAGAGATCTTGAAGAGATTCAAGATGATGGACTGCAAGGCCATGACCACACCTACGGCATCAAACCTGAAGCTCTTGAGTGATGCTTCATCAAATTCGGTTGATGCTACGATGTATTGTCAGATGATTGGATCCCTGATGTACCTGATGAACATGAGACCAGATATTTGCTTTGCTATGAACACCTTGACCCAATTCCTAACAGATCCAAGACATGTTCACTTGATTGCTGCAAAGCATATTCTGAGATACCTGAGAGGTACAGTTGATTATGGGCTCAAGTATGAGGCGAATCAGAAGATTACCCTGGAGGGTTATGTTGATTTAGATTGGGCAGGTAGTGCCATCGATAGGAAGAGCACTTCAGGGTGTTGCTTTAGTATGGGATCAGGTGTGATCTCTTGGTTTAGTAGGAAGCAATCCTGTGTGGCATTGAGTATAGATGAAGCAGAGTATGTCACAGCTTGTTCAGCTAATTGTGAGGTAGTATGGTTGAGGAAGCTACTATCTGATTTATTTGATCTCCAGTTGGATGCTACTTGTATATATTGTGACAACCAGAGTTGTGTGAATTTTTCAGTGAACCCAGTGTTCCATGAAAATTCGAAGCATATTGAGATCAAGTATCACTATACCAAGTATATGGTGCAGAGGGGAGCATTGAAGCTTCAGTATGTTGTGACAGATGAACAGATAGCTGATGTGTTGACGAAGCAATTGGGCAGAGTGAATTTTGAGTACTTCAGGGAGAATATTGCTGTTCTCTAGATCAAGGATTCCCCCAAGGGGAAGAGATGAGTCCATGAGCCATTCTAACATGGTGAGAGGATTGGTTCCTTCCATGGTCATATGTAATGGTTGAGCCATTCTGTCATGGTGAGAGGATTGGTTTCTTCCATGTTAGATGTGAGTGTTGAGCCATTATGATGTGACTATAGGATTGGTTCCTACATGATTAGATATAAGGGCTATTGCCATTTTGTGAATGGAGGTACGTGGTCAGTTACCAGGAATACTCAGCCTAGGACCGAGGTCCATTCTAATATGACTGTGGGATGTAGTCTCACATGATCAGATATAAGTGCAAGGCCATTCTAATGTGATTGAGGGATATGTTCCCACTTGATTAGATATAAGGGCTATTGCCATTCTCTGAATGGAGGCACCTGGGCAGTTACAAGGAACCCTTAGTCTCAGACTGAGAGCCTTTCTGATGAGTCAAGGTCAGATGTAAGTGCAGTTCCTTTCCACAGATGGTAGTAGGTGTGTCCTACCAGGCTGGTGGATGTGAGTACTATGCCTTTTCATAGATGATAGTAGTTGTGTCCTATCATGCTGGTGAATGTAAGTGCTGTTCCTTTTTTACTAGTCAAGGGTAGATGTAAGTGCAGTGCCTTTCCATAGATTATAGTAGTTTTTTCCTATAATGTTGGTGAATGTAAGTGATGTGCCTTTTTGAAATGGTGTTGGATGTGTTCCTCTCATGGTCAAATGTGAGTGTTGGCCATTATGACTTAGGGTCAGACATAAGCACTGAAGAAGACCTACAAGGAGGCTAGGCCTACAACCAGCATGAAAAAGGGTTGGCTTTGTAGAACTTCTTGTGATGAGAAGAATCATCAGATATCACCTATGATGATGACCCAGTGATGATACAGATCGAGTGATGATCCAGATCCAGCAGTGATGATCCAGATCTAGTGATGATGTCCCCGTGATGATCCAGATCCAGTGATGATGATCCACATCCAGTTATGATACAAATCCAAGATGAAGATGACTTGAAGATGAAGAAGAATTGAATATGAAGATGACTTGAAGATGAATATGACTTGAAGATGCAAATGATGAGATGATCTAGAGAAGAAGACCAGTGCTGATAAATTGTGGCGGGAGAATACGTTCCTAGTTAAGAGGGAGTGTTGATGTATATGTAACTTCAGAATGTATTCACTTGTATATTTCATGTATTGTACCCCAATGTTTATTCCGATAATTATCTGTAATGTAATTGAGTCATGTCATGTCCTCGATGTTCCTATAGGGAGGTTCTATAATGTAAATAAGTCATGTCAAGTAATTATGGGTAACCCTCCTATTGTTCAAGGGTTAAATTCCCTGTAGTTCTGGGGCCCTAGGGTTATTAGACTCTCCTAGAGAATTCATCCCTAGTGATTTATTGTCAAGTCAGGAATTAGTATAAATAGAGAGTGAGCCTCTCTATTTATCACACACTCACTCAGACTCAGTTGTAGCGCATAGCTGAGAGAGAAGAAGTTGTTGGGGAAAGAAAGAAAGAGGCTACTACTATCGGGATATCATCTTATTGTTTTGGGGTTTTACTTTTGGTGTTGATTCTATCTCTGAGGAAGTTGCGGGTTTTCTCCATTTATGGTTTCCTCGAGGAAAAAAATTGTGTTCATTGTCTCTTATGTTTGATTGTTGTTCTTGTTATTCTCTCAGTTAAAGATCCTAACATAATGCTAGCTTGATTGATAAAATCTAACAAATATATGCAGCCGATGTAGTCTGCCAAGGATAGGTCCAAACAAAATAATCAGTAGTCTTATGAATTAGTATAGATAGGATAAATAAAAGGCCCATTTGACCCCATATATTTAAATTTTTAGCTGAAATGAATGCTCCATACGCTACGTGCTCAAATTCACAACATTCTCCTTTGGCAGGAGATATTTCCAAAAAATTTACTTCCACTTAGCTTGGTTTCTAGATTGGCCAATAATAATAAGAGATTGAAATGGAGTCTTGACATTAGTTTAACTTTTTCATTTGAAAGATCATATGTTCCTAAAATATATGACATGGCAAGATTAAAAATTATGAAATGAATTGTGGCCTTTGAATTCTATGACATGATAGGATTAAAAATTATGGAATGAATGGTGTGGCCATTGAATCTAAAGGGTAATCATTTTTTCTCATGCCCGGTGACATACATTTGAATCTTCAAACTCTATTTGTGATCTGTGTTTACATAAAAAAAAACACAAACAGTTTAGATTTTAAAATACTGATGACATCAATCATTCGATAGCTATAATGAAATGAACCCAATCAAAATGATCAAATTGCACACTACACTTCCATATAGGTGGGGTGGTTTCCCATAGGAGAATGAAGTTGTGTTACCCTACTTATCCCACCAATGGTTATATTTTGAATTCCATATGGATGGTGATTGATTCTCGTGGATTTGATAATTTATCTTTAACCACTTCACCAGAGGAAAAGTTGTAGCTGTTTTGATTCCAATAAGGCAGTTTCAACTATACCCTCAGAAACAAAACATTGACGTGCTCAATTAGAACGTATCTAGGCAGAGTTGTCACGATTTGATTTGACAATCAACAACATTTACAATCAAATTCTAGGCTTCAACACTAGAATCCAACCATAATATTCCAGATTCATAAACTGAAATATAACCTCCAAATCCCACATCCTCAAGTTTAGGTTAAGTAAAACCAAAAAAATATGGGAATCTTTACATGGCTTCCTATAAAATTTCGTAGGAAGAAACCATAGTGGAAGTTTTCTATTTATCACACAGACCTTGATAAATATAAAACTAGTTTTATCTTTTGATTGGAAAATTAGAAATCAAAATCTTGGTCACTAAAACCATTGATTATGCAAAAAAATCATCCTTTCAAAATCCTTCAAAAACGTTGGTGTGACCAATATTACATGACATCCTATCCCCAATGAGGCTAATCTCTGATGGTCTTAATATATTCTTTCTAGATGAAAACTAAGTTTTGTAGGTATATTTTCCTAACATATCACACTCCAGGGAATTCAAAATTGTAGTATTCGTTAAAACTATAAACTTTTAACAATTAAACACAACTCGAGTTTTCTAACAGAGGCTTGAATATAAGAGTATCATTTACTACTCTATCCACAAAATCATAGATATAAATAGCTAAAAATCAAACCCTAGGAATATGCATGTGTGTCGTTCTCATAAGTGGTGCAATCCTTACAATAAAGGAAATGAAGGCATGATGATGTGTATCGTGATAGAAGGGAATTCACAAAGAACACTTTAACATGTTCTATTCTCAAATCATGTTGGACTGGCCCTTGGCGATTTGATGAAATGGAAAGAGCCATGTGAAATAATAGCTCATGTATTATTGCTAAGTTATTGATTCCAGAACAAAAATGGGATAAATAAAATAAAATCCTAAGGTATTCCCAAACGTCTATTATATTTATATTTGAAATTAAGATTAAAGGTTGAGGCCTATGTATGGAATGCATATTAAGATTGATGGTTGAGACTTACATATGGAATGGATGCTGTTGAGGATACCATAGGAATGAATCCAAAAGTGTTTGAACTGAGCACAATCTGAAGTCGGGCTTCTTAAAATGAAAAACAAAGAAACCTCCATTGTGAAGGTTGTTGAAGGTATACATCCTTTAGGAGTTTGATTTGACTACTTTACAAGGAAAGTAGTGAATGAGACATGTTCTGTAAGGGAAATATTCATAGAAGTATTTACAAATTCACCTGATATGGCATGATAAAGCATTACTCCATTTCTTTCGCTTATGTAAGTTTTCAACCAAATATTAGTTAAAGCTGGAGAAGAACATAAATAATGGAAAATAAATTACTACCTTTCTAACAAAATAAAGAGACAAGATTGAAATATTATTTCAATTTTATTCCACTCCAAATGAATCAAAAGAATGTTCCCTTTTGTAGAATCATCTATACAATACTACTACATACAGAATATGCTTTAGCAATGAGGTTTTGGCACTGAATGAGCTAGAGCTGAGGAAGAAATGGAGGATTCACTTCAACAACATTGAGTGTCATCCCCAACCTACCCATCATTTGAAAAATGAAAAGCACTCTTTAATCTCAAAATGCCACTAGAAATAGGTAAATCCTTCTTGCATCTTATATGTTCAGATAAACTGCCTCTGAAAAGGAAAAAACCTTTTTTTAGTCCCTTTTTATGGAGGGTAGAATGAAATTATTCTCAAGTGGATCTGATATTTGAATTTTATTTGGAAGGGGATACTTTCATAACAGATCGAATGCTCCTCTCATCCACATTGAAAAAAAATCAATTTTTATGTCCGCTTCAAAGCTCCTTTCATGCTAAGGAAAAAGTCCTTTCTGCAAAAATGGATAGCCAAGATAGATAATACAAATACATTGGACGCCTAAAATAAAATAACCTGTAATCAAACTAGTTGGAGCCCTACTTGTTTGGTCATGTTGTTAGGGAGATAGCAAATGTGGTGCCTCATGATATCACCAATGGAAGGAGAAGATGATGACGAGGCAGCAACATAAGGAGGTACATATCATGATGGATGGTTAGGAACAACATTAGGTGGGGTTGGAGGAATTGCAAGGAGAGGAGATCATTTCTGGAGCAGGGAAAGGAACGAGTACCCGGGGAGATGAAGACTTGTTAGGGGATTGAACAGGAGATTTTTTTCCAAACATTTCTCGAGGAATGAGAACCTTGGGAACTACAAATATCACAAGGGGTTTTTGATAAAAAAATTGTCTGCATTATAGAAGCTTGAACAATAACTGTACCAACTGCTACTAAACCATTGACCCTTGTGATGTTGATGGTATATGTCCCAACTCCCATGGCTTCTATGACCAATGTAGTTTGAAGTGCATTCACTATGGAATCCAAAAATACAAGAGGATAATAGGAATGCAATACATGGTACTTGAGAACAACGGCCTTGTTTTCACATTTCTAGTTGGTTCCCTATTTAGACAGGTCCTTCAGTGCTTCCTTTCACCCCTAAAGATCAACGCTAGGGTAAATTTCTTGTGGTGTTTGTAATTTCATGCAATATCTTTAGAAGAATCTAAAACAAAACAAATTCTCCTTCAAATTGCATCAAATCCCACCAAAAATAAACCCATTTATTCAATTCAATGACAATTTCCTATATCTAGAAGTGGATAATATATTTAACCAAATCCTTAAGCCTGCACATTGCACAAGCATGAAAACCAACAGCAATAGAACAAAATGATAGAAGCAAGGAATGAAAGCATAAACCCACTGGTAAAAAATCTTCCGTGTAGTTTCCCATGATTACCATGAGCTTCTACTTGACTGTCTCTCACAAACGCACAACGCCATCGCTCAAAATGTTTATGGAGAAGGTCCTCCTCCTTAGTAGATCATAAGAGGCTTCCATGCTCTATACCCTTACTCTTTCCCCATAATACCGATACAGATGTAAGATGATCTCAAGATTGAAAATTTTGGCAATTATCCACCAGATTGGCGAGAGGTTCCATTTTGTGCTTTGTGTTTGTGTGTTTATGTATGCTACTGATATTAGCTATGCATGTACCTTTCATGAGAGTATTTTATATATAGCCTCTCTCTTATCCCAAGGCTCAAAATCCTCCTATCTTTCTTCTCAAACATTTCCCTCAAGCCCATCGACGAATGATAGTTGAGGCTTTCGCTCACAAATATCCTCAAGGATTCTCTCACTATCACAGTCTCCGACAGGGACATTGCCATTAAGAAGTTCAAGGACCTGAAGAAGAGGAAGAGAGTTGAACCCATGGCTTCCAGGGTTGTCTATTTGTGGGATTTATCGAAAGTAGAGAGAGGAATTAGGGAGGAGACCAGGAGTTTAAATGAGAGGTTTGAAGAATTGAAGACTTACGTGGTTTAGAAATTGGATGACATGGAAATGAATGTCGAGGGTTTGAAGCTGCATATTGTTGCAGAGGTCCCCATGGAGGATGAGTTTCAGAATATGAAGATGGGATGGGAGGAGTTTTATGCAGTGAGAAGTCGAGGGTATGGTATGAGGAATATGCTGAAACATCCAGATACTCTTATTTTGGAAGGCATTCCATCATGGTGGTTTTCAGAGCCAAGGGTGTCTTCAAAAGTTTATGTTTTGGGTACACACACCATTTTCTCTAAATTTGGCAGGATCAAAAACCTTGATGATGTTGGGAGAAATGATCTGGAAAAGGATTCCCAATACATTGGGAAGGATATCACATCTACATTGCACTGCAAGGTTTGGGTTTAGTATGAGAGATACGACAGCTTAGCTTTTACAATGCTTTCAAAGCATTTTGTGGTCAATCAATGCAAAAATAAGGTTCAAGACTGAAGGAAAACTATCATATTGATTGGGATAAAGAAGGGGTATTTCACTTAAACAATGTTAGGAGGAGAGCTTATGAAAAAGTAAGACAATGAGAGATGGAACATAGCCAACTTGCAGGCATAACTCTTAAAAGTGATATTCTAATTCCCATATCCCAATTTTCTAAGAATGATGGAGATAGGCTAAATGGTGAAAAACATACATCAACTAATATTTTGAATAAAATTTTATTTTTTGAAATTATAAAAATGAAAAGACTTTTAGGATAATTGAAAAAACATTTTGTTGAAGACATGTTTTATGTGAACTTTATGAGAAATTTGCATTTTTTACTTTTAGGATAGTTGAATAAACATTTTGTTCAATAAATGTTTATGCGAAGTTATTTGAAATTTGCATTTCTGTTAAGTTATGGGAAATTTGTAGGTTAAGTTTTTTTTTTAATAAATTATTTATCTAACTCTTATTTGGAAAATTGAAATAAAAATAATCAAAACCAAATTTCTAAAGAAATTATTAAAAAAAACATAAATGCAAACAATCTCATCATAATCATAGAAAAATGCACTAAAATCATGGAAAAATAGAACTTCCAATGATTTTCAATATGAATGGTTTATTTTATATCTATCCACCAGATTGGTTCCACCCAAAGTAACTCACATTTTTAAAACAAATAAATAAAGCTGGGAGTTGGGGGGGTGCAGATGCGAGAAACAACCCGTCTTCCTCGACCATAGACTTCAGGCACAAACAATGAAAAAGTAGAAATGTGGTCAAAATGCATGCAAGGTTTACTTCTTTCTTTATGTTTTCTCTCATGTTAATTTGGTATTTTACTACTGTGGGTAGACAGATATGCATGACTGCTTAGTATTTGATGCTCAGGAGCAACAAGGAGGGATCTTGATCAAAAAGGCGAGTGTTCGGAGTTGGACTCAATCACTTATCAGGTGTAGAGGACGAGCGAGACCTATGGATTCTATGTGGTTTTTTTTTCTGCATGTAGGGAAAAGTCTCATTGGAGGATCATATTTGACCACTAAATGAACCCTTAGGTTGGATAACCTTCAAGAGCCTAAAACCAGTGCGTCATTCACCTTCCCAAATCAATTTAAATGGAAATGCAAGCAAGAATGCATGTTCAAATTAATGATGATAATATAGTCTAGAAGTCCTAGGACTTGTGCTAGAACATCACGACGATAACTAATTTGGTGTTACTAGCTGAGCTGTGACACATGGGGCGGTCTACATTTTACTAAATTCTAACACTGCATATGGATTCAATCCATATGCAGTGTTAGAATTTAGTAAAATGTACAAATTCATTGTCAAATTTGTAATTTTTCCCATTCCCAGAGTGACACAACTAAAAATGACCAAATAAATGACCAATTGTAATATGGTCATTTGTAGTCTAGATATCCCGTGATCAAATTTGGTCATTTATTTTGGTCGTTTTTAGTTAGTTTTTATCATGTGACCAAAAGTGGTCATTTATCTTGGTCGTTTTTAGTTATCTCATTTACAATTATCAATTTTGGTCATTTATCCCTTTAAAAAAACTGTGGTGACCAAAACTTTTGTCCTCGTGGTCACTAATATCTCATTTTCCACTAGTGCTAGTAGCCTTAAGAGGATGCCTGCCACAAATTGTGTGTTTAAGAAAATTCCCACACCACATGGGGATATTGTAGGTTGTTGTTTCTTCTACTCAACCATGGTCTCATTTTGTCCAAAGAGACCCTGAATAAGAGTTTATGGACCTGCCAAAAATGTGGTTTAGGGAAATTAGACCAAGCCTAGGATAAAATCAAAAACTGTCAAAGTATGGAATTATTGGTAAAATTTGCATAACTGTCCATAGGCAAATGCCCGTCGAGGCTCATAGGATGATGATAAAAATATTCTGAGAGTGTTTATCTCTAGAGTATTGTATGGTTCATCCAACCACATCATTATCCTGACCAAAATGTCTTTCGGGAAGAATATATCAATCTACCAAAAGTGCCTCTTAACCAGATTTGTTCAGCTCCAGAAAAATGTCCGTCGAGGAGAGAGAAAGAATATCCAGAAGATGAAAGTGGTATTGATGGATTCACCTTGTTGGCCTCTACCCATTGGGAATCTCACTTTCTAGGTTTTAAGGAAAAATTAAATCACCTTGGTGACCTAGGGTTTGAAGAGAACTGGTTAAGTGTTAGACAAACAGTTTGAGAGACCATTTGGAAATGCCCGCAAGGGGGTGTTCCTTTGATGATAAAATTCGTCAGATGATATGGTCATTGTTATTTTTGAAATGGATATTTAGCCATGATCTTGGGTTTTCTTATGGTGATCACATAAGGAAAATATCAACTTGCCAAAATAGAATAAAAAACTTATTTTGCATACTAAAGACAAAGAAAAAAATGGCTAAGTGTTGTAAAGGGGCTAAAAGATGCTTGCATTAACGTTGATGCTCGCACTAAGGATGATGTCGGCATTGCATGGAATGGCATATATGGTGATGTGGCATGAAGATGAAAGTATTGTTGCATTATGACATCATTCTGGAGAAATACGACAAATTAGTGAAAATCAGGAAATTGGATAAGTATGGGAAAATTGGTCCAAGTAGCCTTAAGAGGATTCCTGCCACAAATGGTTTGTTGAAGAAAATTACTGTAGAACATGGGGATATGGTAGGATGTTGTTTTTTATACTTAACCATGGCATCATCTTGTCCAAAGAGACCCAGAAGAAGAATTTATGGACCTGCCACAACTATGGTTTAGGGAAATTAGAGCAAGCCTACAAGAAGATAAAAAATTGTCTAATTATTGAATTATTGGTAAAATATTCCTAACTAGCCTTAGGGAATCTCCCACCATATATCATAGGATGATGATAAAAATATTCTTAGAGAGTGATCTCGAGAGTGTTGTATGGTGCATCCAACCATATTATTAGCTTAACCAAAAAGTATTTCAGGAAGAAGCTATCAATCTACCAAAGTGCCTCTCATTCATATTTGCACTGCTCCAGAAAAATTCCTACCAAGGAGAGAGAAAGAAGATATAGAAGATGAAAGTTGCCATTATGGATTCACCTTGTTGACCTATACCCATTGGGTATCTCACTTGCCAAGTTTGAAGGAAAAATTAAATCATCGTGGTGACCTAGGGTTTGAAGAGAACTGGTTAAGTGTTAGACAAAGAGTTTGAGACACCATTTGGAAATTCCTGCAAGGGGGTGTTCCTTTGATGATAAAATTCATCAGATGATATGGTCATTTTCATTGTTGAAATGGATATTTATACATGCTCTTGGTTTTTCTTATGGTGATCAGATAAGGAAAATATCAACCTACCAAAATAGAAGAAAAATCTTATTTTGCATACTAAAGGCAAAGAAAAAATGACGAAGTGTTTTAAAGGGGCTAAATGATGTCTGCATTAACGTTGATTCCTGCACTAAGGATAATTTCGGCATGGAATGATATAGCATATATGATGATGTGGCCCTTGAAATTTTATCACTAGAGGTTATGAAAAATTAACACTTGGTCTTCCTGACGCTAAAAAAATTCTAAAGGAGAAAGTATCAGGTAAAAAAAATGGAAATATTAAAATCCTAAGAGGGGAGGAATAATAATTAAAAAGACTCTCCTATTTTATTCATTGGATTTGATAAAGAAATTAGGCATGTGTGTGCATTTTACTGAAGCAAGGCAATTTTGGATAGATTCACTCAAATGCACACCTAGCCTGCATTAAAGATCCAAATTCATTGATTCAAACCATAGAGTGTCTATTCAGGAATAAAAAACCTAAATAATATTTCAATGTTTAAATTTTAGACATAAAAACTTATGCTCTACAAGGAAACTCCAAATTCACGTGATTTTCACATTGTAAACAATAGGGCCACGTCCCTCGAGGAAATGCACACATTGTCCTACATTTCATGTTAGATTGAATAAATTGCATTGTAACATAGACATACCAACCTTTTCTACAATATATTGTACTCATTTCTATAAATTGTATGATCTACAGTAAAATCCAAGTCGTCCAAAACAACAATTGATAGTATTTTCCAATTCTTCATGGCCATAACTAAAAATCCACACCAATTTTAATTGAAGTACACTCTAGGTATGAAATTTGGAAGTTTGCATACAAAAACCTAATTAGACTAGTATAGTTTTAATTTGGGACATAAAAACTTCTATTGTGAAATAAGAATGCATCCAACATTTGAAATGAGAACATAACAACTGTAAATGTTGGTTTCTTGTTCATGGGCATCATAGTTTCTCTAGTAAATCTTGTATTTATAGAATTTTGGCATGACAAGGACAACTTAGAAAAGAGGTTGAATTGGATAGATGTTTGGAAACCAATCTCATGGCTCTACAAATTTGTATCCTCTGTATCTTTTTTATTTTAATATAAATCATAATTCTTCCTTACAGAAATAAATAAACAAGAACATAACAGACATAATACATTCCTAGGAAAAAAACACAGATAATGCAAAAATATAACCAGATCGATACTCAAGAAAGTTTTAAAAGAGGCGCAAGAGAATTTTTTATTATATTATGCTTTCATTACAGAGCAGAGGGATAGTTTACAATTGAATTAGTAGCATCAAACAACTCCTTCAATAATAATTGTCCCTACTACCTATTACATTCTATTTATAGACCTCATGGGTTGGATTGACCATGTTACCCGTGGATTTCATTAGCGTGAAACTGAAATGTTGATTCGCCCTCAAGCCAACCCATCCTCTATTGTAATTTCCTAGCTTCAAATGAAGATACCAACTACTGTGAACAAGGATAACATGATAGTGCGACATTGGGGGGATAACAGGGATTAAGTGGACATGTTTCAACAATAGGGGTAGAAAGGGAGTGGAAGAGGAAGTTGCATTCCAGCTATTTGGATGGGAGATGCGGGTAGAGAATCATTATAACAATGATACATATTGTGTGAGAGGTCTCACAAAAAAAGGGAAATGCCAATGAATTAAGAAAATGATAAGGAAGATAGAAATGCTAAGAAAAAAATGGCTTAGCGGAAAACAACATGCAATACCCATCTAGCATGGAGAAATTAATAGATGGAATTGAAGAAATCAATCCCACTATGCCGCTGAGAGGGAATGCTCGGGTTGTTGAAGAGGAACAAGGTGTTGACTCAATGCAAGAGTGACTTCATTGAGTGATGGGAAAGGACTTCCAAACTAACATAAAAATTATAACATGGAGTGGAACTACCAATTAAATCCATCGAACCTATATGATACTGTCTCCAATTCTACCCATTTCACTCATACTATCAATGAACTCAAATTTGTGTAGATCTGCGGGCATACTAGACAAAAATTGACAAACATAGATAATGGAGTCAACACATAGCCTACTGATAACAGTGACCCCTATTTATCAGTGTTCCATAAGAAGCAGCATGATTGGTAATTGACTACAACTTCTAGGAAGGAAGCCATGGGATCAGGCCAAATCTGGATATGTGTACTGCGTTGGCCCTTCGAATAATTGAAAGGTGGGAACAATGTTGGAATTTGGTTTTCATTCTACCCATTGCATCAAAATCTATTTTTAGAGTGTAGATGCTCATTCCATTAATAAAAAAACTCAAAAAATAATGGAAAATCATTGAGTTCTATAAGTTTCTATGTTTTTTGTGAAAAATCAATGGAACTTGCAAATAGAAAGGCAACAAAATAATTCTAATTTGATAATTTTAATTTAATAGATGTTTTTAATTTTTAGTGAATGTGTGGTTTCTAAATTGAAATTTAGAAAGTATAGTTCTATATAAGATAAATATATTAATACTGCTAGTAATATAAGAAAAACCCTTTGTAATATAATGAGGATTTAGAAATTTTATGACCCTTCAAAATTACGTTTTAGAAATTTTATTTATCTTCATAAATGATGGTTAGAAAACTGGTCAAGTGTTAGCCAAAGAGTTTGAGAGGCCATTTGGAAATTCCTGCAAGGTGGTGTTCCTTTGATTATAAAATTCATCAGATGATATGGACTTATTCATTGTTGAAATGGATAACTAGCCATGCTCTTAGTTTTTCTTATGGTGATCAGATAAGGAAAATATCAACCTACTAAAATAGAAGAAAAATGTTATTTTGCATACTAAAGACAAAGGAAAACTGGATAAGTTTTGTGAAGGGGATAACTAATGCCAGGATTAAGGTTAATGCACGCACTAAGGATGATGCCAGTATGGCATGGCATGGAATAGATGATGATGTGGCATGAAGTTGAAATCATTGTTGCATTATGACATCATTCTGGAGAAATAGGGAAAATTAGTGAAAATCAGGAAATTGGTTAAGTATGAGAAAATTGGTCCAAGTAGCCTTAAGAGGATGCCAACCAAAAATTGTGTGTTGAAGAAAACAGTCGTAGCACATGGGGATATTGTATGCTGTTGTTTTTTCTACTCAACCATTGTATCAGTTTGTCTAAAGAGACCTTGAAGTAGGCTTTATGGACCTATGAAAACTCTAGTTTAGGGAAATTAGACTAGGCCTAGGAGAGTATCAAAACTTGTCCAGGTATGGAATTATTGGTAAAATCTGCCTAACTAGCCTTAAGGAAATGCTCGCCACAACTCATAGGATGATGATAAAAATATTATAAGAGTGTGGATCTCTAGACTGTTGTATGGTGCATCCAACCATATCATCTACCTGGCCAAAAAATCTTTTAGTAAGAAGATATCAGTCTGCCAAAAGTGCCTCTCAGCCATATTTTCACTGCTCTAGAAAAATTCCCATCAAGGAGAGAGAAAGAAGCTGCAGAAGATGAAACTGGTCTTGTTGGATTCACCTGCTAAAATAGAAGAAAAATGTTATTTTGCATACTAAAGACAAAGGAAAACTAGATAAGTGTTGTAAAGGGGGTAAGTAATGCCAGCATTAAGCTTGATGCATGCACTAAGGATGATGCCAGTATGACATGGCATGGAATAGATGATGATGTGGCATGAAGTTGAAATAATTGTTGCATTATGACATCATTCTAGAGAAATAGGGAAAATTGGTGAAAATCAGGAAATTGGTTAAGTGTGAGAAAATTGGTCCACGTAGCCTTAAGAGGATGCCAACCAAAAATTGTGTGTTGAAGAAAACGGTCATAGCACATGGGGATATTGTAGGTTGTTGTTTTTTTTACTCATCCATGGTCTCAGTTTGTCTAAAGAGACCCCAAAGTAGACTTTATGGACATGCGAAAACTCTGTTTTAGGGAAATTATAGTAGGCCTAGTAGAGTATCAAAACTTGTCCAAGTATGGAATTATTGGTCAAAACTGCCTAACTAGCCTTAGGGAAATGCTCGTCACAACTCATAGTATGATGATAAAAATATTCTAAGAGTGTGGATATCTAGGTTGTTGTATGGTGCATCCAACCATATCATTTTCCTGACCAAAAATTCTTTCAGTAAGAAGATATCAGTCTGCCAAAAGTGCCTCTCAGCCATATTTTCACTGCTCTAGAAAAATGCCCACTGAGGAGAGAGAAAGAATCTCCAGAAGATGAAAGTGGTCTTGTTGGATTCACCTTGTTTGCCTCTACCCATTCAATATCTCACTTTCCAAATTTGAAGGAAAAATGAAATCACCTTGGTGACCTAGGGTTTGAATAGAACTAATTATGTGTTAGAAAAAGAGTTTGAGAAGCCATTTGGCAATTCCCGTAATCGGGTGTTCCTTTAATGATAATATTCATCAGATGATATGGCCCTGTTCATTGTTGAAATGGATATCTAGCCATGCTTTTTTTTCTTATGGTGATCACATAAGGAAGATATCAACCTGCCAAAATAGAAGAAAAATGTTATTTTACATACTAAAGACAAAGAAAAAATGGCCAAGTGTTGTAAAGGGGCTAAGTGATTCCCACATTAAGGCTGATTCTCGCACTAAGGATGATGCTCGCATGGCATGGCATGGCATTGATGATGATTTGGCATGAATTTTAAACCATTGTTGCATTATGACATCATTATGGAGAAATACGACAAATTAGTGAAAAACAGGAAATCAACCAAGTATGGGAATATTGGTTCAAGTAGCCTTAAGAGGATTCTCACCACAAATTGTGTGTTGAAGAAAATTCCCGCACCACATGGGGATATTGTAGCCTGTTGTTTTATCTACTCAACCATGGTCTTAGTTTGTCCAAAGAGACCCTGAAAAAGAATTTATGGACCTACCAAAAATGTGGTTTAGGGAAATTAGACCAAGCCTAGGAGAAGATAAAAAATTGTCGAAGTATAGTATTATTGGTAAAATCTACATAAATGGCCTTAGGTAAATGCCCACCATAGCTCATAGGATTATGATCAGAATATTCTCAGAGTGTGGATCTCTGAAGTGTTGTATGGTGCATCCAACCATATCTTGAAGGCTATAATAAGAGGTTTTCGGATAGTTTGAAGATAGTATAGAAACATCTTCACAATAACCCACATGCTAAGAAATGTATATTATCATTTCAAACTTACAAATTTCATATATAATGAAAAATTTATTCGAAAAGAAAAAACAATCATAACAGAACAATAATATACCAAGCATATTTGAATGCAACAAATACATAATTCATATGTATTAAATAATAGAATTCACGATATAGATTACACCTAACATTATAAAATCTTATTAATGAAATCTAAAATGTTTACAAATCCAAATGTGGTACACCAGTCCTCATCCCTAATCCATAAAATTTCAAATTCTATCGGATATTCCTCCTCTAGACCCCAAGGTAACATCAGAGGACTCCTATTAGTGTGACATGTATTTACTTTTCCCATAGTTATCAACTAGCTTCCATTGATCAGTGGTTGGAAAATCTAGATTGATCATCTCCTTCTCCATTACACTAAGCTCCACGTTTTTCAACATAAGAGAACTCTAGCAATTTTGTACTTATCACTTTGAATTCAAACAACATCTCTAAAAGTATAATTCTAAATGCTTTGGGGGGTGTTTAGAAAGACACCCCCTAAAGGTGGCTTGCAGAGGTTTTGCGAACCCCCTCCCAAATAAAAAATTAAGGTATTTGGGGATGGTCCTTAAAAACCCCCCTCAACAGTCAAATTCTCAAGACTTTTGAGAGGGGGTTTTTAAGGACCGCTCCCAAATACCTGTAAAAAAAAAAAAAAAAAAAAATTCAGGGGGGCTGGGGGGGGTGGGATGGGGGTTTAGCAAAACCATAGGAAGACACCTTTATGGGTGGTATTTCTAATCCCCCTGAAAAAAAAAATTCCCAATAATTAGGCTTTTGAGGGGGGTTTTTAAGGAATTCCCTCAAATACCTTTTAGGGGGGAGGGTTAGAAAAACCACCGCAAGCCACCTTTAGGGGGGATGTTTCTAACCCCCTTCCCCCCCAAAGTCTTAAGACTTATACTTTTGAGGGGTGTTTTTAAGGACCACCCCCAAATACCTTCAAAAACATTTTTTTGGAGGGGGGGCTAACAAAACCACCGCAAGCCACTTTTAGGAGGGTCTTTCTCAAACCTCCCCCAAAATTCTTCATAATTAGACTTTTTTGGGGCAGGTTTAAAACTTGCCTCCAAAAGTATTGAGAATTGGACTTTTGCGGGGGGGTTAAGAAACCATCCCCGAAAATATTGAGAATTGGAAGTTGGGGGGCAGAGTTGTTAAAAAACCACCCCAAAAGTCCTAATAATTGCACTTTGGGGGGGTATTTAAAAAAATCCCCTAAAAGTTGAGTCTTTGGGACTTTTGAGTGGGGGGGGTTAAGAACTTCCCCCAAATACCTAAAAAAACTTTTTTTTTGGGGGGGGGGGGTAGCAAACCTGCCCCCAAGAGGGTATTTTGTTGTAGTGAGATTTTCCAACTTGACAATCACCTTCACCTACAACATCAATACAAAAAGAACATCAAACTCAATAATAAATTGGAATTTAACATTGCTTAAATGAGTGGATATAAGGTCTAAAAAATGACATTATTGGCATAAATAGAAGTCTCTAATGCTTGCATATTTAACATTCATACATTGCTAAAGTTGTGGTAAATAATGTGGGAGTGATGTGGAATACTTTAATTGCATAAGATCTATTCATATACTTCTTCTTGACATTCATAAATATCAGGTCTAACTATCATAAGCAGGACTATTAAATTACCATATTGTTGTTATATTAATATCGGTCCTTATACTTGTCATTAAAGAGATATTGGTTGGCCACATACTATTGCAATTACACCCATATTGAATGGTATATGGTTACATTTTTATTTTTTGGTAAATGATCTCTTATATGCTTGAATGCTATTGGAATCCATATATCATTAATCTTTCATATCCTGAGATATTTATACTGATTTGATACATCGTACATTAACTCTACATGCACTTTCTCTAAGTAGTATGTCTTCTTCATTCTTAGAATCATGTCTATTAAATTCACTATTCACTGAAGCATAGTTTTCTTTGTAATAAGTGTCTTGCAGATCATAAAAGCACTCTTTCCTTGGAGGTTAGGACACTCCAAATAAGTTGAAAGTGTGATTGAGGTGACATTGGATCACACATCCTCACACTTGTCTATTGGAAACTAGCCATGCTAGTTCATCAAGTAATACCTACCAAATGGGATGCCTTTTTTATAGTTTTTAGTCATGTTCAACTCTTCTCCTTTCCAGATTAGTTTTTTGACCTACTTTTCTAGGTCAAGATCCTCACCAACCATCATGTTTTCATAACCATGGTTTTGAAGTCTCCTCATTAAATATAAAAGGATAGTTCGAATGTTTTTGTCTATCTCTTTTTCCCTAAGATATTCCTCTACCTTTCTCAATCCTTGAAACCTTCCTTTGGTTGGTCTATTGAGAAAAATAGAGCATGTGCTTTAATTGAGAATGTTATCCCTTTCTTAGATAGAGCACTCTCCTTCAATGGAGTGAACTTGGTTCTTGTCTTGATGGATCCATTCCTTTGTTGAGCATAAAAATATCTTATTTTGTCAAGCAAATTTACATGTATTAGTAGTACACATCCTTTTTTGTTTGATATTTTGTGACTTTTCCAGTTTCTAATTCGTGTATGCTTGTTCGACCCATTTCATTCCCTTTCTTGGATCTCATCTTATATGTTTTCTTAGTGATGCATCTCTCCCCTTTGTTCAACATTTAGGGAACATTCCTTTACTATCAATGACTAAACACATAATCTATCCATTTTTCCAAGCATTTCCCATATAGCATCATATTTATTTGATTAGTGAATATGGTGTTATCACTTTTCGCTTCCCCTTTGCACAATGGGTAAAAGTTTACCTTTACTCAAGAGAGTGGCAAAACACATTTCTCTCTAATTATCAAGCATCTAAATAAGGGGAACCTTTTATTGGTGAGTTTCCATTTATAATTTTTTTTTGTTCTCATCAACGTTTCCCATTCATTTCTTCCCAAAATATTACCCAACTTTTTTCCTTCATCATTGAGCATGAATCACCAAAAAAAGTGACCCTTTGCTTGGTGGGGCAGTGTTTAGTCATTCAGTTAAATATAGACGAGATGTGGGAGAATAACCATCAAGTCTCAAAGAAAAAAACAAATATAACCATGCCCATAATGAAGGGAAACAATTATTCATTAGAGCATAGGATGTTTTCAAATTCATGTGTAGGAAGTTATCAAAAAAAGGAAATGGTATTAACAGCTTAAATGGGTACTTCCATAATGGGGGTAACGAGTTGTTTAGTAGCAATATCCTTTTCAAAGAATTGTGATGCAACATTTGTTCCCTTAAATCCATCACCAATGTGGTGTTCCAATAATATAAAAATTTATGCAAGCTTCAACTTGAGCTCCATTTTCTCCCTCTTTGTGAAAGAATGCATATTTTACAGCCATGGGACATGAAAAATGCAGGTAGAATTTGATGCATGACAACCCAAATATATTGGGTTCCTTATATTTCTATTATCAACACCAAATTTAGCCAGGAATTCATTGTATACAAGTTCCCTTTAATTTCCCTTAAATCCTAACCACTTAGAGACACAATCACACTAGAAATACTTTGATCATTCAACTAAGAAACTCATGGGGTACCTACCTAATAGACCTATATAAAATATTCCTAGAAGGGTGTTATCGACCTACAATAACAACAACACACATTTATCTCCATCCAATGAACTTACGATGTAGGTTGCATCAATCAATAATAAAATGCAAACCATTGTAGTGACCTCACATGCTATCATTAATACTTTGGACTCCTACTCTTCAACATTCACTACCAAGAAGTTCATATCATCTTTGGTGAATAGATCCTTGAAACATGAGGCATGTTACTACCTAGGTACATGATGTATCAATAAAAAACTTCCATTTAAGTTCCTGCACTCTATGTTCTTACTAATCCACTCTTCCCACACCCAGATCAATCACCACAATATTATATGGAACATATCAAACACCAAATAACACCACCTCCATGTAGATGCAAACCACAATATCCATCTCACACAATATTATCCCAAATACTATAGCTAACTACACCTAATCCATTATAGTCCTTATTCCCTCTTCACATATCTGACATCAATTGGCACCATGGAACCACCTTGCATAATAATTTTCCTTTGGACCTTCGAAGTTCCTTTATCCTTGGTGTCTTCCAATATATCAATGGGATCAACCACATGGGGCTCACCATACACGAATAATGTGTGAAAACACTTGTTGTGCTTTATGAAATCCTCTCTCTCAAATTATAGTAATCACTTGATATGAAAAATATGATCGTACTAAACTCTAATGGAATTGACTTAGCACTTAACACTAGCTACAACAAGTTGAAGATGAAGCATCCTAGTTGCATTTTTCATTTGATTGCGTTGATAAATAGTGTTCATCTACATGTCTATTAGCACAAAATTACAATTTCTACAAAATATACCTAATACAATGTAGAAATCCTCCACACTCATAGTGTAACAATATATGAGTGGATGCAAGTGGCTTCATAACTATCCTCTTCATTCTCACTATCTTGTGTGCATTTGATGAAGTACAATGTAGAGTTACTTTAAAAGAATGAAATAATCCTCAACCACCTCCCCATTTCCATCAGTGTAGGATACATAGTGTGCACTAAATTAGTTCCACATGTAGCTGACACCACTTGTTAACACATTCTCTTCATATTTGTAGTATAATTTTTCAACCATTGAAAACATGGCCTAAAAGAACTATTGATTACATGAGTCACACATGCATGTTTTTTTTAATAGAAACAAGGAAATATTGTATTAAGAAAAAATTTGTGCAAAACCATTCATTACAAAATCAAAGGCACCCTCAAATCTGTAGATGTCTGGGAGAAGAATTAAACAAAAAAAACTATATCTGAGATCATATTTCTAAAGTCTCTAATGTGTTTCCTTCTATATACCATAACATGGGATGGATAAACTTTGAAAAACTATTAATTCAGTATGATACAAAACAAAAAGTGACTAGAAGGGGAAAAACTACATCTTCTTGCCACTTTGACCAATTGGTTGAGTAACAAATACTTCCTCCATGGGTCGAGCGCCATCTTCTAGTGAATCCTGACAATGACTGCACTAGGTAAAGTTGGATAGTTTCATCACTTCTTCCTTTATTATATCGACAATTCCCATGAGTTCCCTCAAATTGCATTCTTGGTAATCAATCCTAGAGTCATGGAAGGATATTTGGTTAGTGACATACCATATGTCTATGGCCATCTCTTTGTTCACCTTCATGCTTACAACAATGAAATCAGATACCCTGTGCATATGTCACTTGATATCTTCCTCACCAAACTTAATTCTGGTGAAACTAATGTCCATACCCTCCTTAGCCATTGAGTGTGTTGAAATTGTTATAGAATAGGACAAGAATCCTACAAACAGACCCTTAAATTGTTGAATATCAACTCCTTCTTCTTCACACGAAATGACATACAATGTATTGAAATGTTGTCTTCCATTGCAATTAACCTCCTGCTCCATTTCTCTTATGTGAGCTACCTCGTCGAAACCCCAGGGTACAACTACAGGGAGTATCCATTTAATGCCGACTGGTGGAGGGTACACACACTTGGAAATCCTTGGACTATGCATCTCATTGATCCTCGAGAACCCATAGATAAGGTTCAACCATGAGGAAGGGCGAACTTCCATCATATGGAGGTTAAGGAACATATTTACAAACCTTTTTTAACCATGATAAACAATATCACCTTCGGAGCTTCTAGCACCTTGATTGTCTAGCTTATCAGGTATGCCATTATTCTCTCAAAGTATGTAGAAGTTGAAAACATGAGAGGAAGAATTTAGAAGGCGAATTATATCAAAAATTCTTTTACATTTAATAGAGCCCTTGTTATAGCCATTTCTCATCTTCTAAATAACCTAACTTGAATCACCGAATACCATTAACATTGGGATGTATTTTTAAGTTATTAGTTCCAAGTTGTGATAGAGCGATAGCCATTCAACTTCATTATTTGATTTGATTTTGAGACCCCAAGAAAACGAATTGACTAGATTTCCTCCAAGATCAAATATGATCCCCCCCCCCTCGCACTTTTCTCCCCTGGATTTCCTTTTGATGAACCATCAAAGAAAAGGGAATAACAATGTTGCTCCTCCCTCCAATGCAGAAAATCACATTTATGTTTTCTTATTTCCCAATCTTAGGGATTCCAGAGACATTTGGTCTGAGGGGAGCTCTTCTTTAAAAATTCTCTGCACCAAATGGCTTCCTTAATAGTAAGGGCTTGAGAAACAGGAAATAAAATGTCCTTGGATACCATTATTTTGAAAACCATGTTGATCACTTTGTAGGATACCCTAAGGGAATCAACCTTCTTTTGAAAAAAAAGGAGTATGTTCCTGGAAAGCCTAATTTTCCAGCATATTTTTTTAGGGATTGTATTCAAGACTCTTTGAAGAGTTGGCTTCTTCCCTAATGTCCTTGGCAAAAAGGAGTTCCATTTTTCTACCAACTCTTGAATGTCTTGGAGGAGAAAAACTTATACCAAGGCTCCCCAGCACATGATCCAAAACTTGAGAGGAAAAATCATGGGACAAGAAGAGATGAGGAGCAGATTATGTTGAGGATTTGTACAAGATGCATATAGAAGGACCTTTGATTCACCTTTTGGTAAGTTTTTCAGCAATTAAAATCTTGTTGTGAAATAAAAACCAAAAAAGGGAATTAACTTCTGGGATGCAATCTGTATTCCAAACCTTGTTCCATATTTTGGAAGATGGTCAAGCTGTGTTAGTATCCAAGATCACGTATCCTCTCTTTGATAGAATAAATTCCATTAAGACCCCATCCTCTGTGGTCCTGAATTCGAAAATGTGAAGGAGCTTTCCCATGCAGATGAGAAATAAAAAGGGTGTATTCCTACTTTAAATGTTGAGGGGGTTGTATATATTTCCACATTTTCCAAGCACCAAAGTGATCCCAGACTAATATATCATGTGACATCAGTAAATTGATATCATGCAGCATTAGTAAATTTTTCTCTTGCATCCAATTGCAGATACCTTCAAGATTTGGGAAGGAATCTAACAGAGCATGTCCAATAATTTTGTCCCTCCATATAATGATCCACCTTTCATTTCCAGGGATCCAGTGAAGAGTGTATTTAATTATACCAACCAATGTTTTGCAGAGGTTCCAAATGGAATTACCTTTTCCTTCCCATATGGAATCAAGTCATCTTAACCTAGGTTTCTTAACATAGTTTTTGCTAACGACCTCTTTCCACCAATCCTTTTTTCCTATGATCAACCTTAAGACAAGTTTGGCTCCCAGGGATTTGTTCATCTGTCCCAAGTATCTGAGTCCTAACCCTTCCTTTAATCTTTATTCTTTAACCATGGCCCAGTTCACTAGATGAAATTTTTTGCTTTGTCTTTTCCCACCCTATCAAAGAAATTTCTTAATTTCTATACTAATATTGTTCATAACTGTCTTGGGAGAAAGAAACATTGTGCTGGTGTAGATGGGATAAGTAGAAAGAATTTATTTAATGAGGTTTGTTTCCCCATCCATGTTGAGCCATATCATCCCCCACAGTTTCACCTTATTCTTTATTTTTTGAACTACCGTATTCCACATTGATTATTTGGATAATTTCCTTGGTATGGGAACCCCCAAATATTTGAAGAAGGTCCAACCATAACTTAGTTTAATCCTAAGGTTTAGAGTGATATCTCTAAATGTTTTTGGAATTTTAGTCCATCCATACAGCCACGATTTTTCCATATCAGCCTCACTTCTTGAATATTTAAGAAATAGATCAGGTGAAGAATTGAATCTTCTAGCAATATGAATCGAGGACCATCCCAGAAAAAATTGTGTTGTCAGAAAATTGAGCATAATTGTTAGGTTGGAATCCCATAACATAAGAGATACCTGGAATAGTTCCATCCATTTTGTATCTACTAATTCTTCAACTCAACGAGTACGCCACAAGGTGGTAAAGGAAAGGGGGAATTGGGAATCCTTTCCATATCCCATGCATTGCTTGGAAAATTAAGTCAGGATGCCATTCACAATAGGGGCTATCCAAGGAGCACTGATGGAGGATTTGATACATCTTATCACTAGAGGAAATTTCAACTCAAAATGGGCCTCCTAATGAAAATAATAAAATAATAGTTAAAATAATAAAATAATATTTATTAATTTTGGAGGAAGAAAAGAAAAAACTACTTTTTTTGTTCGTATTTTTGACATATATCCTTGTGTTTTTACTGAAATTTCAATCAAGGGAGATTGTTGGATGTATAATTAAATTCCGCATCCAATGCGCACCCACTTAGCATAATTTTGACGGACCCCGCTTCCCCAAAAACAAGAAATACCTGAAAAAACATGATGATTATGTCATCATCACGCTTTTTAAGGTATTTATTTTTTGGGGGGAAGCGGGGTCCATCAAAAGTATGCTGAGTCAGTACTGGTTGGATGTGGGATTTAATTTTTCATCCAATAAGCTCTCCCGATCGAAATTTGAGTAAAAACACATGGAGATATGTCAAAAATACGAACAAAAGAAGTAATTTTTTATGATACCTATCCCCAAATTTATATTAAAAAGTTATTTAAGACCTATATGGTATTTCAAATTTAAATAAATTTCATTGGCTAGCACATGATGATATGGAATTTGAATTAGAGTTAAAAGGCCCATTTTGAGTTGAAATTTCCTCTAATGGAACTTTGAGGAAAATCCATACTTTCCCAGAACCAAGTAAATGAAGTCATGCATGATTCATTCAAAGGCATTTGCTAAATCCATTTTAATGGCCATACTTGCTTCATACCTCTTATAGATGAAATAAATTTCCCTTTGGACCAAGAGGATGTTGGCATAGATTTGTTGACTAGCGATAAACACGTCTTGATTTTCTGAGATTAGCTCTGGAATGAATTATTTAATATCATTCAAAATTACTTTGGCGATAATTTTGGAAAAGGAATTGAAGAGGGAGATGGGCCTGAAGTGCTTTATGGAGGAAGGATTGGATTCCTTGGGGATGAGGGCTAGGACGATAAAGTTTGTTGCACCTCCAATTTTGCCTATGGATTGATTCCAAAGGAGAATTATAATAATATCTCTTTTAATGATATGCCAACACCTTCTAAAGAAGTTGATAGAGAACCCATATGGTCCAGGGAATCTATCCAAATGAAGGGACCAAATATCCTTTTGAACCTCCTCTTCCGAGATAAAAAGTTCATGAAATTCACTGTCTTTGTCCATGATTATGGAAGGAATGCCTGTGCTCATTGATTCAATCTTTGCCAATGAAGCCTCTTCCTCTTCAGTATAGAGTTTATCAAATAATACTCTAATCTCTTTTTTAATTTCCTCTCAGTTAGATATATTTTCTTCATTATCCTTGGATAGATCCGTCATTGGTTTCTTTCTCTTCCAATCCTTGCACTGATTATGAAAGAACTTGGCGTTCATATCCCTACCTTTCATCCATAGACTTATTGATCCTAAACACCAATATTTCTTTCCATCCTTGTTAAAGACTAGATTTTTATGTCCAATTCCTTCTACTGGTCCAGAAGTTCCTTTGTAATGTATTATTCATCCATTTTTCCCTAGAGGGTTTCCAAGTTTTCGAAGAGCTCTTCTTTTCCCTTCCCTAGATATTGATAGTTTTGAGTGACACACTTTTTGAGCTCCAATTTAGCATTTTTAATTTTTTTCTCCCAAATATAGCTAGGGGATCCTAGGATAAAAATGTCCCAAGCATTTTTATGACATCTAGAGAACCTTTCGATTCCAACCACAATGGATTGAAAATGAAAGTAACAGAACCCATATTTCAAGTTGGGGAGAGGAAGAAGGATATAATTCTATGGTCAGAAAAAAAAGAAGTCAACAATTTGGACTCCAGATTAGCTAATTTGTTGAGAAATGAAGTGCTTACCAGGATACTATCCAACCTTATTTTTATGTGTCCTGGGACAAGCCTTCTATTGATCCATGTGAATTTCCCTCTGTTTGGCTTAATGTCGATCAAACCCCATATGGTCAATATATCTTCTAGTATTTCATCGAACAGATCTCGGACTTTAGAGCCTCATCTTCTTTCTTCTATTGATATAGTGACATTAAAGTATCCTGCAATGATAAAAGGAATATGCATCTTCCATGCCTTTGGTTCTCTAGATTTTTCCAAAAGTATTCTCTTCTTCCTTGATTCGTGGGTCGATACACATTCCCAACCCAAAGAACTTCTTTGCAATCATTGTCTTATAACTCTACAAATAACCAGTTTCAATTTTCCAAGGATGAGATCAGATTACAACGTTGTTTATCCCACTAGGTGAGAAGCCCCCCAGAAGCTCCTAAGGAGCTGACATCTTTACCTTCGCGTCTTACCCAAATTATGTTCATTAATTTAATGAAGTTGTCTTCTTGCATTTTGGTCTCCTAGATGATGAGGATTGTGATTGCTTATAAACTTTTCAACCTTTTGATAGCTTCTAACCTTTTTTTTCCTCCCAACCCTCTGCAGATTCAGAAGACAAGCTTCATTATTTATTTTGTGTTTTAGGTGATGCGTTGTCCCTATTTTCCTCTGCAGCTCTCGATAGGATGTTTCTTACCAAAATATAAGATAGATTGTTTACCAGCTGCTTTTTGTCAAGCTGTTTCCAATTCTTTTAAAATATTATTGGGTTTCCTTCCTGTTTTTGCTTGTGGCCTGACTTCTTCTTCTTTTCTTTAATATGTGTCCTCCATGTGTTCCTTTTCCCTTGATCTCGTGACTAATCCTCCATAACCCATTGAAGCTTCATATCTTACTTCTATATGTGCTTGGCAAGGTAAGGTTTGGACATAGTTTTCTTCATGTTTAGTTTTTGTTACGTTTGTCTCACAATCTGGGACTTTTCCATGGTCATTCTCCTTTTCTACTACGATGATAGTTCCCCCTTCAGTATGCTTGATGGTGGGAACTTGGAACCCATTTTCTGGTATTTTCTTTTTGGCTAGGGAGTGCACTTGGTTAGAGGTTATTTTCCTCCCTTTTTCTTATTAACCTCATTCCATTCTTTTCCTTATGGATCCTCTGCAACTTGTTGCGTTCATTTCAGATAGATCTTTGCAAATTTCCCATATTCATTTATCACCTTACATTTGAAAGGGATTTACTCAGATTCTAGAGTCTGCAAGTGATTCCAACCTTCCATGAAGATATTGATAGCCTCTCATGAAGACCTTTCTCCATATCGACTTCTACAAAAATCCTGGCATGGGAAAACAGTGGATTTTTTGGCTCTGATTTATCTATATATTTACCTAATGTATTCCCTATTGCTCTGAGGTCTTCTTCATTCCAACATTGCAGTGGAAGGTGTGGGAGTTTCACCTAGAATCATACTATAGTGGGAATATCTTTCTTAGTATTAAATGACAAGTCCCATTTTTTAAGATACATGCCCTTAGGCCGCATGAAGTAAGGACCGTATCTGCAGATGAGATTGCGATCTTCCTTTTTTTTCAAACAAGAATACAAAAAAAACCCTTCCACAAAATATTTGCTCCATTTCACCTTGGATAAGCGGTCTCCAGATTTTACTTGGTCATATTTCAATAGCACATGGGGAAGGCCATAAGACAATGAAGTGATCAACAATCCCTTTCTTAGAGAGGACAATTGCTTTGTATTTGAAGGAGGATGAGGAAATCTTAATATTTAGGACGTAAGTCCTCTTAAAAAAACCTCAAGTCTAGAGCGTGGGGTTTTCTCGAGGGAGGCTGAGATGCCACGACTCTTCTGAAGCTATCCTCAAGATGGGCGTGACTCCCATATGGATATAGGTTAGGAGGGGGATCCATTAGGCTGTAATCCAATGCATACACAAACCCTCAACTATAAGAGCACAATTGTTCTAGTAACAATTCCTAACAAAGAGTCACACACCCATGTTATACAACATTTAGGGCCCTTTAAGGCCCAACGTACTATGATTAGAGCCTAAATCAATCTATTAGACCAACATATTTCCACTAGAGGAGTTTATGCCAAACACTTATATGGATTTACCTCCTTCCAATGCTTTTGTACCAACGATCATTCTTAGGTGCATAAGTGTCACTCTTAGGGAAATAAAATGGCATAGAAATGTGATTAGTGTCATTATTAGGGAAATAAAATGGCATAGAAACATGATTAGTGCGAGCATGATTGTCAAAGAATTTATCTACCTTTCTCTCTCATCTAATTCACATAATGACCTAAGGTATGTTTTTAGTGGGACTATAGTCATCAAGCACTATTGAATGAAAAATGTAGTACTTTGTCTAGGACAATCTAATAACCCACTAGGCTTCCATTTCCTACAGGCTTTAGGTTGCCTTACATTTGTTTATTATCTCACTGCACTATGTCAACTTTACCATGAGGCCAATAACTAATTTTGATATAATTTGATGTCTTACTACTTTCACCACTTGTTCTCCTGTAGTTTTATCATCAGGTGAATCCATGAAGATGGGTGTCTATTTTAGGGGGTCTTATGAGAAAATAACTCTGATTTTTTCACGTTTTTCAACTTTGGGTGAACAAAAGTGATATTTTTGTTTAGAATTTCACTTTTAAGTAAAAACAAAACTTTTAGAGAATTATGTTAGCTTTCTATTCATAATTTTTTCAATTTTTTTATTGATATTTGATATGTGGTTTTGGTAAATGTTTGACAGTTTGTCCTTATAAAATGAAATGACTAAAAATAGTCATGTTTGGTTGCGCCCCTAAGATCATTGTTAAACTTGTGTTTTGAAAAAAAAATATGCTACGACAATCTACACACAATATACTATTACGATGACTATAAGTTTGTAACCAATAGATCTATATACTAATTATAATAGTTTTTTAATTCGATCAATGGGAAAACCTTGTCGATTTTAAACATGTTTTTGGTTGCGACAACTTTCTCTCAATTGACTATAAAACTTAAAAATATACGAATACCCTTTTGAAGTAGACACTCTAATTAACCGCACCATTTTCTTTCAATTTTTTAGGTGGTTTATTTTTAAAGTTATATATTTTTTTTATTTCACCACATTTTGAAAGAGAAGAAACTAAACTCGACACATGTTAAGAAACAAAAAAAAATAAAAAAATTGGATCTCACCTATACACAACAAAATCTATACCTACGGAAAGTAGATTTAATGACGAAACTAAATGTATCAACTCCGACAGTCGATTTGTAGTGTAAGGCATCCATTTTACCTTTTGAAAATGGAGAAACCTGAAAACTATGCAAGTTTCAGGTCTCAGAGGTTGTTCGACTGAATAATGTTTTTTCCATTATGGAACCATTACAAGCAAGGTTGTTTGCCCGAAAAACTAAATGCAAAAAAAATTTCGTCAGCCGGGGAAAAAAAAATACGCTATCTATATTCGTGTAAGTAAAATGAAAGAGCCTCATTATTTTCACACATTTTCATTTCATATAAGTAAAAATATTTTCGAAGGTATTTTCAGAGGAGATTTCTTTTGCCAAAGGAGTCTTTTTACAAGGTATTTTTCTTCTTATTTATTTCCAAGGGGTACATTCAAAGAGTTTTTTACCAAAGCACTTTTGCCAAAGATTTTGTGTTCTAAAGTATTTTTGCAAAGAAGTTATTTCTTTGCAAGAAGTTTTTTCATCGAGTTTTTTTTCCAAGATATTTTTGCAAAGTAGGTTATTTCTTTGCAATGGGTTTTTCCAAAGAATTTTTTTCTTCAAGGTATTTTTGCAAAAGAGTTATTTCTTTGCAAGGGGTTTTTGAAAGAGTTTTTTTTCCAAGATATTTTTGCAAAGTAGGTTATTTCTTTGCAATGGGTTTTTCCAAATAGTTTTTTTGCAATGTATTTTTGCAAAGGAGTTTTTTTTTCCAAAATATTTATATAGGTTGTTTTTTCAAAGAAGGGTTTTTCTTAAAGAAGTTTTTTTTCCAATTATTTTACAAAGAAGATTTCTTTACAAGGTGTTCTTATTTTTTTCCAAGGGTTTTTCCAAAGGAGATTAAACAATCATGGGAAATAAAAGAAACTGTCAAAAAAAAAGTGATCGTAAACGTGATGATGATGCTAATAGGAAAAAACAAAAAGTCAGAAATAGAGCCAAAAGAGCAAGGGTTGCAGAAACGGAAGAGAGAATTGAAGATATAAGAACATATTTACATGACACTGTTGATGAAATGGAAATTGAAAATAGGGTACAAGAAGAACAAATGGAAGTTGAATAGACCATTGTTGAAGATGTAAATAGTGATTTACATATTAATGTTGATGAAGTCAATATTGAAGATCAAAATCAAGATCCAAAAATTAGACCTGGTATGTATATATCATGTATTTTCCGAATTCATTTTTTATAATGAATTGTATTTTTGGACATATGTTAAATTAAATTTAGCTTGATGTATAAGTACTTTCACCAGTGATGATGAAATTTTAGAAGACATTGATTGCGACAAATATGGAGAAAAATTACCCATACATGTTGCACGATATTGTGCTACAAAAATTTATGATGATATTATCAAGGATTGTTCAATAGCGGGACAAGAGCAAATTTTGAGATGTTTATTGGTGTCCAAGAAGTTAGAAGGTGCTACGCCATTATTGGGTATTCACAAGGTGACAAAATATTTGAAACTAAAACATTATGTGATAGAAAATATAGGTGATGCAATAAAAAAAATTGGAAAATCCAAAAAAGAAAGTTACCAGTGTTGCACATAGACCAATTCAGACAGCAATTGTTTCAGCTAATACTAGACAAAAACATTTGACAACACAACTAGTACAAGCAATTGGAACCTCAAGAAAGACATTATACAAACATAGCAAATTCAGAATGCAAATAGATGAAAATGATGAACTTGCTTGCTGTAAAATTAATTGTAGACAACCTTACAAAGATAGAATAGGAGAAGGTGTTAATGATATTGTACAGAAATATTGGTAGGAGCATGCTTGAGTTTCACCAAATTCAAGAGATGTGATACGACAAAGAGTATCAAGAAATGTATATGAAATACGTCCAAAACATATAATGGAAATGACACAAGTACAATTATTCAATAAATTCAAGGAGGATCATCGTGGAATTAATATGTCAATCACTACATTTGTGCAACAAAAACCATGGTATGTTAAACCTATTACTATACATGACACATGTTGTTGTCATTATCATGTGCAATTTCAATTATATTACGACACGTTTCTTGAGTTTGGTAAAATGTTTTGGAAAAATTCACCACCTCCACCCACAGTACGTGAATTCATATGTCAAACTCTATGTGAGATAAATCACGATGAAGTATTTTATAATAAGAAATGTGTCAATGGAAAACATTGTCATGGTTGTGGAAATATTGTTTTATTCCACAATAAATACCCTATCGATAATGATTAGTTTCTTTCAAATGTAACCCTTGATTGGAGAAGATATGAATACAGCAATTATTCTACAAGTTCTAGTGATGCACATTCCAAAAGAATTGATTTGTGAGAAGATACAATATGTGTGACAGATTTTCTCAGGAAATTAGAAAGTTAAATTTATAAATACACCAAGCATTCACATAGAGCATGATGGGAAGACCTTCAATTCAAACATTCCCGTGAAATTTTTTCAGCTGGAACAATTTTGTCTGTGGTTGATTTTGCAGAAAACTACACATTTGCTGCACAAAAAGAGATTCAAAGTGAATACTATCATTCTGACCAAGTTTCGATATTTGTCCATGTTCTATATAGACATTCTCAACAAGATGTTGATGGCATTGAAAGCACATGTGAAAATCCAAATGTAATTAAAGAATATCACTTTTATATCAGCAATGATCATGCACACGAAACACATTTTGCTCAACATTGTATTGAAAATGTTTTCTATGATTCACTAAAAAGTCGTAAAGTTAAATTCAATGAACATTGGATATGTTCGGATGGATGTGCGGGACAATTTAAATATTCACGATCATTTTTTTGGTTATGCCAACTTCATAAATCACTGAACATTAAACATCACTAGAATTTCTTTGAAACTGGACACGGAAAAGGTGAACATGATGGTGCAGGAGCATGCGTAAAAAGAGCACTTCGAAGATGGAAAATGAACCATTCTTCTATACGATTCCATTCAGTTGCATAGGTTGTCCAATGGTGTAAATCACATCTAATCCATGATTGTAGTCAACAATCAAAAGATGTGCGCAGGTATGTACATGATTTTTTAAATTTATATTAATTGTCAATTTTAAAAATGTATGTACTAACATTGAAGTATTTGTACACTAACATTAAAAGTTGTCATTTGTGTTTTATCATTTATTGTGTAGGTTTTTTTGGCTTGTTGGGGTCCAAGATATAGATTAATCAATACCATACGAGGCTAGCACCATACATGGGACTAGAGAACTTCACTCTATTCAAACAAAATCCTTCCAAAATGTGTTTGCATTTGACAGTAGAAAGAAATCATGTTTTTGTCATATTTTCACTGAAAATGTCGAATATAAAGAAGTTTGTGAAAATATAACGAACAACTATGTAAAACATTGGAAACACACACAGATTAATCCAAAAGGGAAAATGCCACTAGCAAGCATAGAAGAATTAGAATCAGAAGAAATAAAAATATCATCTGATGGCGATAGAATTTCAGATCTTATTAGAGAAGGTAATGATGTTGTTGATTGTTCAATGTTGTCCATCACCTTATGTGTATATAGTCAATTTAATTCACTTAAAAACTCTAACGCCAATTGTAATTTGCACAGGAGATGTTTTCGTTGTGATTGCACCTTTAGAAAACAATGAAAATGTAAAATATTATTCGATGTGATGCACTAAAGGAAAAATGAAGTTACTGGAGGACTACAATGACAACAGATTTACATACGAGAGAGGATCCATCATTTTAAAAGGCTATTTTTTGCAACAGACCCGTATGACTGAAAATTATGTCTACTTTCATGATTATGAACCTGATGTTATATGTTGTCAATATAGTTAATTAGTAAGTGCATCTCAAATAAAATTGGTACAAGTTTCATCGAAAAAAACCTTTAAAAAAATGGAAACTATCCAAATATGACCATGAACGGATAATTGAGGACGGCATTCCATTGCGATGTTTTTAACTATATCATTTCTTGTTTTATGTTAAGATTGGTATCATGCTCAAAGATGGATTGATGTTTTAGAATTCAAAATAATTGTGTACTTAGTCATTTAGTATGTTACCTTATTAGAAGTCATTTTAATGTTACCTTAGAAGTCATTGAACCTTAATTTATTAGAATTCAGAATCAAGTTGCTAATTTTACCTTTGAAGTCATGGATTGAACTTTAATTTATTAGAATTCAGAATCAAGTTGCTAATGTGACCTTAGAAACTTCATGGATTGAACTTTAATTTATTAGAAATCAAAATCAAATTGCTAATGTTACCTTAGTAATAAAAAATATTAGAATTCATAATTAAGTTGCTAATGTTATCTTAGAAATAAAAAAAATATTAGAATTCAGAATCAAGTTGCTAATGTTACCTTAGTAATAAAAAATATTAGAATTCAGAATCAAGTTGCTAATGTTACCTTAGAAAATTCATGGATTGAG
The DNA here is from genome assembly GCA_001517045.1 of Pseudotsuga menziesii. Lineage (NCBI taxonomy): Eukaryota > Viridiplantae > Streptophyta > Pinopsida > Pinales > Pinaceae > Pseudotsuga > Pseudotsuga menziesii. The sequence goes on along the minus strand of LPNX010965856.1, from coordinate 79,543 downwards.
ATTTAAATTATTAGAATTCAGAATCAAGTTGCTAATTTTACCTTAGTAATAAAAAATATTCCTATCAAAACTTCGTAACATTCCTAACATTTCCTAACATTCATTCCTAACAATCATTCATACATTCATATATTTGCACCTATCAAAACTTCCTAAAATTCCTAACATTTCCTAACATTCATTTCTAACATTCCCCACATTGATTCCTACAATTCCTCACATTGATTCCTAACATTAGATTGCACCTATCAAAACTTCCTAACATTCCTAAAATTCTCAACTTCTCAACACTAAAAACATTTTACATCTACAAACATACATAAATTTAATAATACACAAATTCATATATTTGCACCTATCAAAACTTCCTAACATTCATTCTTAACATTCATTCCTAAAATTCATATATTTGCACCTATCAAAACTTCTTAACATTTCCTAACATTCATTCCTAACATTCATATATTTGCACCTATCAAAACTTCCTAACTTTCCTAACATTTCTTAACATTCATTTCTAACATTCCCCACATTGATTCCTAACATTCCCCACATTGATTCTTAACATTAGATTGCACCTATCAAAACTTCCTAACATTCCTAACATTCCTAAAATTCTCAACTTCTCAACACTAAAAATATTTTACATCTACAAATATACATAAATTTTATAATATATATATTCATATATTTGCACCTATCAAAACTTCCTAACATTTCTATCATTCTAAACTTCTCAACAACAAACATACATAAATTTAATAATACATACATTCATATATTTGCATCTATCAAAACTTCCTAACATTCCTAACCTTTACATATACATGTATATAATCCAAAAAACAATATCTAATGAAACTTGCATGGATAAGTCAAATTAACAATAAGATACATAGTTAAATTTAAAAACAAAAAATAAAATATCTTTCAAACATAAATATAATTATGTAAATATTGAATATACCTCTCCAAAATTCTCTTCTACATTTCCAACATTTTGACTAGTGGAGACTCTAAAATTATGTTCAGTTAACAGTCGAGAAAACTGAAACCAAAAACATTTACATAATGTATTTATTAATATACATCAAAAATAATTTATCATACATAGATATAATGTAACAAAAAGGTCGATGTTATCGAGAATTTTCCTTCCTTTGATGAAACCGCCTTGGTTTTCCGGAATAATCCGAGGAAGAATTCTTTTAAGTCTGGCGGCTATAATCTTGGTAATAAGCTTGTACCCGGTGTTACATAAAGAAATCAGCCTGAAGCGGTTGAAGTTGGAAGTGTCTTTTTCTTTCAGAATCAATGCAAGGAAGGAGGAATTGGTGCTTCCTCCTATCTTGTTGATCACTTTAGAATACCTGACCATTTTAAGGATATCTATCTTTATAATTGACAAGCAGCAAGTGAAGAAGCTGGCTATGAAGCCATTAGGGCCAGGGACGCTGTTTGGCTTCATAGCCTCTAAAGCCTTTTTAAGCTCATTCATGGTGACCGAGGCAGTGAGAAGGATATTTTCTTCAGGTTTGATCAGAGGAGGGATGAGATCAAACGAATTGGACATGATATCAAGAGGATCCTCTAACAGGGCTATGAATAAATCTTTAAACATGGACACGGCAACTTTATTTATGTCCTCAAAGTCTTTAAGCACAGCACCTTGGAAATTGATTTCAGAGACAGCTTTAAAATTCTTCCGAGCCTCGGCCTGCTTATGGAAATATCTGGTGTTTTTATCCCCGCTCTAAAGCCAAAGAGTTCTGGACTTTTTCCTCCAATACTCCTCTTCTAATCTGCAGGCAGAGAAATATTCTTTCTGGAGAGCCCACTCCTTTTGCAGAAGATTTTTCGACAAAGGAGATGCTTCCATATGTAGTTGATGATCTTCCAGGGAAGCTTGAGCTTTTTTCCTTCTACTAATGGGGGAGGTAATGAGCTTTTCCTAGAATTTCAGGTCGTGCTTAAGCCTTTTTATTTTCCCTTCCCAGATGAAGGAAGGCGACCCTCTTAAATGGGTATTCCAGGAATCAGAAACAACTTGCAAGAAGTCCTCTTGTTGGATCCAAAGAGGGCTGAAACGGAATGGTATCGGGCCAAGGTCTTGATCTAGGGCGAGGTCCAGCAGAATGGGCTTATGATCAGAGGTACAGTGGGGTAGGATTTTAGAAGAGGCTAAGAGGCCAAAGGAGAGGAAGGATGATTGAACTAGGAACCTATCTAGCCGTGCAGCTATATGACCAGGACCAATCCTTTTATTAGTCCAGGTGAACTTCCCTTTGACAAGATTTATATCGATAAGGTCCCAGCCAAGGATAATGTCTTCGACCCATTCCCTTGCTGGATCCCTAACAGGAGATCCCCCTTTTTTCATTGGCAGCAAGAGTAATGTTCAAATCTCCTGCTACAATGATGTTTTCTGGCTGCTTCAAATTGAGGTACGATTCAAGGCTATTCCAGCAATCTATTTTTTCTGCATGCAAGACAGGAACATAAAGGTTGAAAAGACTTACAGTTCGGCCAGATATTTTGTGGGTTAGTTTTGTGAAAACCCAATGCATGGTGCATTCTTCAGCTTCTAGGTCATAGAGGGTTGTATCCCAAAAGGTGGCTATACCTCCGAAAGCTCCTCTAGAGTTGTTGGCGATGCCTGGCCCTTTTTTCCAAAACAATTTCCCATCTTGGAGGAGAGAGGCTTCCTCCAATTTCGTCTCCTGGACTAGCAGAATATCAGGCTTGTAAATTCGGACTAGATCTTTCAGTGCTTCTTCTTTTAAGGCAGACCCTAAGCCTCTGCAATTCCAGGAGATGTGCCGCATTAATTACTATTGGAGGCTTCTCCCCTACTTTTATAAGTTGGGTCAAAGGTTGTGTGTGTGACCCATGGATAGCCCCTTTGGTCAACGGACGATGTACAAGATTCTTCCAAGCTTCTAGAGGGATCAGCTAGGGCTTCCCACTATCCCCTCTCCTCTATGCTATCCAAGCTTCAGTGCTTAGCTTCCAGCTAAACTTTTGCCAAGAAATCCACACGCTTCCTGGGTTAAGATTGGAAAATAATGTTTGAGATATAAACCATGCTGAATTTGTAGATGACACCTTGCTGTTATGTGGGGCAACCATTCACTCTGCTGAACACTTTAAACAAGAGTTGGTTCTTTATAAAGAGGTGTCTGGCAGCAAAATAAACTTCCACAAAAGCAAAATCTTCAGCTGGAACTGATCTATCAGAGAGTTAAGGGATATTGCTAGATTGCTTGGAATGGAAAGCACACTGGACTGGGATGGCTTCACGTACCTAGGCATCCCCATCAGCAACTCCAAATTCAAGTCAGCAAATTGGGAGCCTGTCCTAGATAAAATCAAAGGCAAAATTCAAATTTGGAGCACCAATTGGCTTAATCCTGCAGGGAAGTTGATCCTTCTAAAATATGTTCTGAACAGCATGCCAATCTATCAATCATCAATATTGCTCGCTCCAGGCCCGGTTCTCTACAAGATAGAAAGCTTATTCAGGAAATTTATTTGGGAAGGTGGGAAAGGAAATGAGAAGAAACTCCACCTAGTCAACTAGGAAAAGATCTAAAAACCGCGTGCTGAAGGTGGGCTGCATGTTAGGAGCTTAGCCTCCCAAAATATGGCTTTAGGAGCAAAGCTACTATGGCAGTTGATCACAGGAAAAGATTACTAGAGCAAGCAAGTTCTTCGCAAAAAATACTTTCCAGGCTTAAGGAAAAGGTGCCTTGATGCTCTTCCTCAGCATAGAAATGGCTCTCCAGTTTTCAAATTATGTATTAAAGCTCTGGCTCCCTTTAAAAAGAAGCTCTACTAGATACCAGGCAATGGGAAAACAATTAAAGTGTGGGAGGATTCCATCCTGGGAGAAACCCCTCTAGGGAAATGCCAGGAAGTTGACAACATTAAATGCTGGCTACTGGATAAAGGAGACACTATGCTATGGGACCTATCATCTTGGGAACACAACAATTGGATAGGCTGTGATCTAGGCGATCTACCTCCAAAATTAGAAGTAGAAGCAGATATTCTTATAGCCCTCCTTCAAGGAAAATCACCTCTTAGAGAAGGGGCTATAGATAGACGAGGGTGGGGCAGCAATTCAGGCAATTACTCAGCATCAGAAGGATATGAGAACATCCAAGCTATCCCCTATGTTGCCCCCAATCCAGTGGTCTGGAAATTTCTCTGGTCAAGAACCTTCATCCTGAAAATTGACTTTTTCTGCTGGACGCTGGCCCATAGAAGTATCCTCTCAGGTGAAAACCTGAAGAAAAGGGGTATGGAAGGCCCCTCTCGCTGTCCTCTATGCAAAAAAGAGGAAGATACTTTCGATCACCTATTGCTGGGATTTCCTTTCTCCAAAGAAGTTTGGAAAGAAACTTTGATGATTAATCCCGGTATCACCCTCCCAGGCACCATCCATGGCTTGCTTTCTGATTGGATGAAGCTCTCCCTGTTCCATCTCTCCAAGAAAACTTTGCTTCAAACTGCCTAGAGTTGGGCCCCTAAATCCATCCTCTGGAATATCTCGCTTGAGAGAAACAACTGAATATTCAGGGATAAAGAAAACCACTTCCCCAAAGTCACCAATCAAGCAAGGGCAATCCTAGGGGAAGCTATCGATCACAACATGGCTCTGAAAGATGACACTCAGCTTCTCCCGAAGGAATCACAGTGGTTAAAAAAGATTGTCCCAAATCATCAGAGCAGGTCCTTGCCTAGTCACTCTAGCACTGCTAAGTGGGAAATTCGGCTTGAGGAACCTGCCTTCATCAGCTGGAGAGCTTCTCTAAATGAAGTTTGCCTATTTTTCGATGGAGCCTCAAAGAGCAATCCAGGGCGTGCTGGTGGGGGAGGAGTGTTAATCTTGGCATCTAGAACTTTGATGAGTAGCTATGCTTGGGGATTAGGCATTGAATCTAACAACACAGCTGAATTCTGTGGTCTCCTGCAAGGGTTAAGGATAGCCTGCTCCAAAGGGATCACTTCTCTATCAGTATTCGGTGACTCAAGGATGCTGATCCAAGCCATTATAAATAAGAAGCAGCCTTCCCAGCTAAAGCTTGCCTTAATCTATCAAAAAAACGGCAGTTAAGCCAAAATTTCCATTCCATCACTTACTATCATATTCTCCATGGGTTGAATTATTTGGCAGATAATGAAGCTAATAAAGGGACCCTCTTAAGCAGAGGAATCTTAAAAGTGGATGGACTTGAAAGTCGAAATGATATCCCCTGATTGGTGCAGGCTCACAATCTCCATCGCGCGTTGTTATTCATCGAGCAGTGTACCTCTTAAATCCCCCACAATACTCCATTTATCTCATTCCTGCAGTCTCTGCCAGTAGATCTCTGCACAAATCCTTCTCTACTCATGAATCCCGTGACTTACTTTCCTGCTTGGCTAGCTATTTAGCTATCATGATCACCAGTATCCCTTTCATCTGCCCCTCAAAAGTCTCTGTAACGAGCCGGTGCTAGAGTGCCTCCTCGTGGGATGCTGTCATGTTTCCCAGACGAGCCTTTCCCTGGAAGTTGTTGCTCTTGCTTCCCTCTATCCTCTATCTGCCACCTCTGAATCGGCAATGGAACCAGGAGGATCCTCCTCAGAATCGGGACAAAAAGTTGAGGAGCGGCTGGATTCGTTGGAAACTGCATTGGGTAGACTCAGAGCTCGTTCAGATAGGCAAGACCAGAAGTTGCAATTGACCATCCAGGATGGAGAGAAAATATGGGATCTTCTTAATGAAGACATCAGGAAGATGCGAAAAGATCTATCAGCATCATCAGGAAATCTGGAAGACCTCAAAGAAGATGTACAAACTAGCTTCAAAGATATGGCTAACACCCAGGGGGACTTCGGGAACCGTCTCAACGCGCTGGAGAAGGCAGTCAACAAGCTGCTGGCAAATATGGACAAATGAGTCTTACCAATCTAGTATTCATCACAACTAATTTATGTTAAGAGATGCTCAGGCGAGGCTGCGTCCTCCTTATAACATCTATTTGGGTTTTCTTGAAGCTATATGCTACCGTTATCATGTCATTCAGAAGCATTGGATACTAGAAACCAGTATGACACTGAATCTTGGACTGTCTTTATGTCAAAGTATGTAGTAGCTATTTTACCGCCTCCATTATAATCTACCCCTATGTTTTGGTCAAAAAAACAAAAAACAAAAAGGTCAATTCAAAATAAATAAATAAAGTTAATAGATTGAAAGTACACAAACCTCTCTTATACTTGACGTGTCATTGGATATTCTATCCAAATCTATATTACGACAAACCTTGGCGAAGGCCTTTAGATCTTCAATGCCCATACAATCCAACTCATCATTTGTTTTGTAAACAAAATCATCCCGAATAGTGGCTCAATCCCTCTCTCGACTCAATCCAACTTCAACTCCTACAAATGTCAAAGTCAAACCTTCGGCAACATTATGCCATGCAGTTGTCCCAACTTGTGATGTGGGATCCATCTCCGATTTGTAAGTCATAAGCCTAGGTGGACGAGATATCTGAGGTGGAGGTCGAAGAGTAATGCGATCTCTAAGAGAACATTTTCGATTGTATATCCTCCCCTTTCCAACTCCATAAAACTCAGAATGAATATCAGTATAGTCTGGTTTCATTCCTAAAAAAACTTCAGCATAAAAAAACCTAGCAAAATAATTAGGAACCTCATCGTTCCATGGAAACCGACCATAGGATGCAAGGAACCGATTATATCAAAAATGTACAATTTCAGGGTGCTTAAAATATTGCACTTTCAATTCTTTACGCTTTAGGCCCTCTTTAAAGTTAAACATTGAGTTGGCATGTTCTCTAGTCACCCTCTCCTTCACAATAGCCCACTTGTCTGAACCCATCACCTGTTCCTTTCTTCTCTGCATCAGGGCAACAAAATCGTCTGTTATCGGTCCAAGATATTCATATACCTCAATGAATTTTTACAATGATTGCAAAACCATCACTATACTTTGTTTGTTCTCTGGAGCAAGATCCAAACTAGAAATATCGTTTTGCACCTTGTCATAGTGAGCCCTACAACTTTCAAGGGTCATTTGTTGAATACCACTTTCCCATGGAAGCTCCTCCGGTAAATCTGATGGATAGGTCGAAATGGGTGTACAACCCTCAGCTAGTTGGACTTTATGCGTCTTAGCTTAACCTTTGCCACTCGGTGTAGGATGACGAGCCTCTTGTGAACCTTGCTCTGCATCCACGCTTGTCTCTTGTACAGAAGGTTGAGATCCATGTTCACCCATAGAGGATAAAGGGGAATCATCTCTATCACTATCGCCACGTCGATAATCAGATGAATGTGAACTATACAATAAGCTTGAATCCCGAGGTGAATTCAACAGTCTTCGATTTTCATTTGGGACACCAACTCCCGAAGAATGTGATGACCTCCTACGCTTCTGTCTCAAAGGCTACTCTCTTTCCATTTGATATGATATCTAAAAGTTTACACAAATATCAACTCATCACATATTCAAATTTTACATGTTAATTAATCAACTTCAAAGACCTAGCTACTAAAAAAACTAAGATTTTAATAAGGACTTAGATGTCCCTAATATTATCTAATAGTTCTTAAAATGAATATAGCTGGTTTATTATCTATATCTAATAGTTCTTAAAATGAATATAGCTAATTTATTATCTATTTCCATTTGATATGATATCTACAAGTTTACACAAATATCAACTCATAACATATTCAAATTCTACATGTTAATTCCTCAACTTCAAAGACCTAACTACTAAAAAAACTAAGTTTTTAATAAGGACCTAGATGTCCCTAATATTATCTAATATATCAACTTATGACATATTCAAATTCTACATGTTAATTCCTCAACTTCAAAGACCTAGCTACTAAAAAACTATGTTTCTAATACGGACCTAGATGTCCCTAATATTATCTAATAGTTCTTAAAATGAATATAGCTAATTTATTATCTAATAGTTCTTAAAATGAATATAGCTAATTTATTGTTGGATGTATGAGAAATTAATGTGCCAATCTTTGTGTTTTTTATGTGTTTTTTATTTATTAAATGAAGGGAACCAATTTCGTCAAATATTAAGTAAAAGTTACATTTCTCTATGTCAAAGAATCAATTCATAAACATAAATCTTAATTTAAATCTTAAACTAATACATAATTATATCTACAAATATTTTCATTATTTCGTAAAATCATAAAAAAGAATGTTATCGATTTGAATTATTACGATAGGTGGTTACAATGTAAGCACTCAAAAATAAAAACAATTAAAATTATACTAATCATCTTTATCTAGTAAGCCACCCAAATAAAAACAAAGAAAGAAATAAGCAATGGTAATTATAGAGCTAATATTAGAGTAGTGGGATAAAATTTTGATTTATTTTGTATTAACTACATGGGACAATATAGGTACACTTATTAGCAATATAAATACTTACCATAATAAAAGACATGTTATAACAAAATAAAGTATAGGAAGCAATGGCGAAATTTAATTCCAAACAAAATGATGTTGCACTCTGTCCATTTAGACATAATTCATGCGCTCTGTCCACATGGGCAGAGCGCATGAATTCTATCCATTTGGATAGAGTTCATGCACTCTGTCCATGTGGACAGAGTACATGGATAGATGGATAGAATACATGAACTCTGTCCATGTGGACATAGTTCATGCACTCTGTCCACATTGACAGAATTCATGGACTCTATCCAAACATTAACTATCGAATGATAAATTTGGGTAATAGTACATACCTTGAAGAAGAAACAAGTAAAAACATTACTACTTCCGCTTCCTCTAAATTTTATGTGTAGAGATATCAGTCGTGGAGTAATTGGATTTATAGATTTGATCAATCATATCTATAACTCCAAATACTCTGTGACCCATATCATAAAATAAAGATAAATGACCATTCTTTATATAAATGACACTGTGACCGATATCTACAAATAAACTCGAACAATGAAGGAGGAAAACAAACCAACCACCGAAAAAATGAACAATACCTGCCAACAATGTACAAAAAGTTATAGTATGAAAAGTGTAATCATCAGCATTTGCATATTACTTCATATTAATACAGGTTGTAATCAGTTCATCTTATAGCTTAGGCATAAGTAGTTTACTTTATATATATATTATTTCTATAACCCTTTGTATATGTTAAATCTTAACCACAAATAGATCTTACTTTTATGAATGCAGAGTTGATCTTTGGCTATTTATAGGCTTAATAATAAGATCAATTAGTACAATATCCTAATATAATGGTAAGTATAAACTGTAACTAATATCATTATACAGTTTATTTGGGATTCTTTTATGACATATATTAATGGGAATGATACTAACCTCGGTGTAATAATAATTGTTATTTGTAATATTTGGTATTTTATATTAGAAATACATAGTTCAAACAATCAGTAATCGGTAATATTTGGTATTTTATGTGTAATGATATTTTTTTTGTTTATGGTTTATATAAAAACAACTAAAATCCCTTATCCTAACTAAAGTGATTAGGGACAGAGTTGATGAACTCTGCATGGGCAAAGTTCATCAACTCTGTCCACATGGACAGAGTTCATCAACTCTGTTCATTTGGACAGAGTTCATCAACTCTGTCCATGTGGATGGAGTTCATGGACTCTGTCTGTGGACAAAGTTCATCAACTCTATCCATGAACAAGTTCATGAATGAACATCTTCCTCATAATACATATGAACTAAAACTAAAATTAAAAGAAATCTACAATATCCTCATATAATGGTAAGTATAAACTGTAACTAATAAACATTATACATGTTATTTGTGATTCTTTTATGACAAAAATTAATGGGAATGGTCCTAACCTCAGTGTAACAATAATTGTTATTTGTAGTTTTTGGTATTTTATATTAAAAATAAATAGATCAAACAGATCGCTAATCGGTAATATTTGGTATTTTGTGTAATAATATTTTTTTTGTTGATGATTTATATAAAAAAAAATTAAATCCCTTATGCTAAGTAAAGTGATCAGGGACAAAGTTGTTGAACTCTACATCGACAGAGTTGTTGAACTCTGTCCATGTGTACAGAGTTCATCAACTCTATCCATTTGGACAAAGTTCATCAACTCTATCCATGGACAAAGTTCATCAATGAATATCTTCCTCATAATACCAATGAACTAAGATTAAAATTAAAAGAAATCTACACTACTAATTAACATATACAAACTTTGAGATAAAAAAAAAAACTAAAAAAAAAAAAAAAAACTATGACAAAAAAGAAATTTAAGCCATTGGCTACAACAAACCATGAATCACTTGTTCAACGTTCGAATTATAAAAAAATTGCAAAAAAATACCTGAATACCTAACAAGAAGAGAGCAGAGCACAAACAGGCCACGAACAGACCCTCCAAGAACAGAACACGGACACAGCTCCATGAACAGACCTCCACACCAAACATACCTCCACAAATAGACCTCCACGCTGAGAGGGTGCCAGTCAGGTAGCAGAGTGGCGGACGTACACATCAACGTAAAAAAGGTGGGACTGTAAACGGAGGCAGGGACAGGGACGATAAGCGACAAATCAGGTGGCGGGATAAGTACAGCAGGAAACCAGTCAGACAAGCACAACGGGGTGGCGGAACAAGCCCGACAAGGTGGCGCGACATGCACGACGGGGTGCTAGGACATGCACGACGGGAAGACAACAATTGACTGTAGGTGGAAACCATGAACATGAGGCCACAACCGACCTTTTATGCAGAATAATTATTCGGCCGAATACACATTGAACCGCCGGTTAAAATTATCGGTCAGCTATGCGTTCCATCAAATTAAATAGTTCACCATTAAAAGGTATTTGATAGAATAAAGAATCCATTATTCAGCCGAATAACTATAGTTATTCGAAGAATAAAAACATTATTCGGCCAAATAAATATAGTTATTTGACCGAATAAGGTCCGCTATGTTGCTCGGGCACTCGATTCTCATGAAAGTGTTACCCAACTTCGTGTTTTCACCCCATCATTATTCACAACCAAACCCATCCAAGTCGTTATTGTAGATGAGTCCCCCTTGAAATCGCTACCCAATTTTGTAGTCACACATCGATTGTCAATTGTTAAATTATGTTTAAAAATAACTCCATTATTTTCCATCAAATCATCCATCTCCAATTGAGCACCTTTTGTGGACATCAACATTTGGAATCAAGATCAATCAGCATTGAGTTCCCTCCAATCCACAATACATAATGTTTTGAATTTATGTAACTGTTAAAGGCCTTTTCCCTCGCTTCCCTTATATTTGACCTTGGTCCTCTACTCAATACTCTTATTACTCCACTTGGACCAAATGATGTCTAAGGAAAGCTTCAAGGGGAAAGAAACATTAAGGGCCATATAGTATTGACCATTAATTAGTGTATGTGTTCTTAACGATAAACCCCTATTGCACTTCTTTAGTGCATCCCACTTTCCAACATAAATCTAACAATCACTAAGTCCAATTAGAGTGCACTCATGGATTAGTTATTTTTTGATAGTGTGTCCCTTTGGTTATCGAAGGCTTTATTCTTTGCCAATTGTTCACTTTAGGTGCATCTTGATGAAGCATTACTGAATCATCCTTAAAAAGGTGACAATCTTCTCAATATATAAGATTATTTTGGCACCTCTTCATCAATATGGACGCCACTTTTTATACACACCCAACATCCTTGACATTATGTGACCATGTTTGGGAGTAATCAAATCTCCATGCCAACTCATGATTCAAATAAATCATTCCTTTCAAATAAGATCCAATCATCCAACTTGCCTAATTATTGTTGATAGGTGTGGTATGGTAGTGGAGCAATTTATTCATATAGCAAAAATACATAGGCATTTTTTGTTTATATTGATTATAATCTTAAATCCAAAAGACATCAAATGAGACAAGCAACAAAGACATGTAACCATTGAATAAGACACCCAAGATAGATAACCAATTTAGAAATCCTACAAGCTCAAAACATTTATTACTCATAAAAATTCAGTAAATTATAAACTAATATGTAACCTTCATAATTCATAACTTGCATTGACATTGTCATTGAAACAACTTGGTATTGGCATTGAACACTTCCAATTGTAATTCTTTTATAATTTTAAAAGCATAAAAATATTGACAATGACTTGTACATAAAGTACTTTTATCAACCATGATAGTTAACATTTCAAAAATTAAGGTCAATCAACACCACTTCTATCTCCGCCGTGAATACCCACTTCTTTTAGTAGCTCGCTTCCCTCGCAGTTGAATCTTATAAAGTACCTTTATCAACCATGGTTAGCTAACATTTCAAAAATTAACATCAATCAACACCACTTCTATCTTCACTATGGATCAGTTCTACTTCTAGCTCGCTTCCCTCACCCTAGTTTTGGATCTTTAAAAATCCCCAAAGGAGAGCTGTTTGCCAACTAATACCGTATGTGCGATAGCATCCCATTAGACGCCTTAATTCAGGCATTTGTCAGTCCATGAAAGCAGGAATAGTCAATGGTTGCAGAGGATGAGCATAAAAGAAAACGCACGGAAGTATCATGCGGCGAAGATAGCGAGGGAGTTAACTTCTCTGACACGCTACGGGGTTACATTGTCGCGCACACATGGCTTCCCCGCTGAGAAGGGCCTGTGGTCAATCGACAGTTCAAACACAGGTGTCATCAGCCGTGTACAGATCAAACTCTTCCTAAAACTGCTCGTTTGGAATGTCTGTGATCGACTAGGATTGACAACGACATTGCACAGAGACTAACGCGGTATAGAGCCTTCGAGAACAAGGAACGAGAAAAAACGAACGGTAAAATATAGTATACCAGAAAATCCGAGTCAGACAGCACAAACGATTGAGACTGATGAACACGGTGACGGATGTATACTGTTGTATATATTACACTGTGGGCCGAGGTATAACCCATGAGGAGAGGTTTTTCCTTACTGGTTTGATTCTAAGTGGTCAATAGGAGTTTTCTGGGGAGTCTTTAGACCACGTATTTCAATTTGTATGGTTTAAGTTTATGTAGGTAGTTTAGTTTTTAAATGGATAGGTGTTTATGCTTTATAATTTGGCTGGGTGGATGAAGAAAATATATATATATTTGTTTTATAATATAAGAAGATAAGATAAAAGTATGGTTTAGATTTATGAAACTTAATTGTATAAGACTATTATAGATGTCCACTCATCTATAGATGTTCACTCATTACAAGTAAAGTTAATATTAGGATTGTTACTCAACTGGCATATTCATATAGGAATCAAATTGTTAAAAATGGTTGTGAAATGGAAGATGGTTTGAAATTATTTTTGTATTCTTTTTATTTTTCTAAAAAGAGTACATATTCTGAGTTATCCATGCTTAGTTACATATTATCACTGACATTCTTCATATCAGTTATCTATTTATCCATTTATCAACTATCATTTATTTTTTATATTTTTTTTCTTTTTATCTTACCTTCTTATAGTTATCTGCCATGAACTGTTTGTTATCCATTCATCAGTTATGAACTGTTAGTTATCCATTCATCAGCTATGAGTTATCCACCCATTGTTATCAGTTATCCATTCATCAGCTATGAATTGTTTGTTGGGCCAAGAGGCCCTTTCTACACTTCAAATGGGTGAGATGTGTCCCGTCTGTAACGCTGACTTAGCACATGTAGGCTCAATAAAAATAATAATAATAAAAAGTAAAAATAAAAAACCTTATAACATTTAGGCCTATTACTAAAAAAATAAAACACATTTATGTAATTATATATCAAATTTCAATTTAAAATTTAGTTGACTTGAAACCTAAGCAAACATAATGTTTAGAATAAAATATGTGATAGAAATAAATTACACAATAATAGCTGCCATTACAATGAAATATTACAACTATATTTATAAGGTTTTTTTAATGCAAATACAACTAGCAAGAAACCACCCGCCACTAAAACCATGTGCCTTAAACCACTTACATCTTTACTCATTCCCAATTCAAGGTTAACCCTAACATGTAATGTTCATTTTTAGTTATAGAGAAAAACAAGTCATTTTTTAAAAACATTTGGATAAATGTTTAAAATCTTGATTTGTAAAATGTTTTTCAAATTCCAATAAATCTAGATTTTAAAATTTTATGTGGATTATTTTACTCATTAATTACTCTTAATATTCATTATTAATCTTAAAAATAGACAAGTAAAGCAATTTTTGGAAAACTATTTGATTATATAATTAATAATGTGACTCCTTTCATTCTTCTAGGGGTATTTACCCTATTTTGAAATTACTTAAGCAAGTTAGTCATTTCTCTTACAAGTAGGAATACTTATTAGACATTTTGTAAATTAAAAAGGGTTTGCAGCTCAAGAGAACTTGATCCCTCTAGGTGCTTGGTAGAGCCATAGTTAAGATGGATCTATACTAGTTATCCATTCATCAGCTAGCTACCTGTTATTTTTTACATTCCTTTTTTATAATTATTTATTTCAATTTTTGAACTACTACTTGTTATTTTTTACATTCCTTTTTTATAATTATTTATTTCAATTTTTGAACTACTGTTATAAAATCAATTTCAAACAATACAATTATCTAGTAAGTAGATAAAAAACATAAACATTAATTCATCCCAATTCTCAAATAAAAAACATTTATGATCTTTCACCATTTTCACAATTCAATCCTTTTCAAACTCTACAAACAAATTAATTTTCAAAAATCAATCCTTTTCAAACTCTACAATTTCACAATTCAATCCTTTTCAAACTCTACAAACAAATTCATTTTCACAATACAATCCTTTTCAAACTCTACAAACAAATTCATTCGTATGCTGGATTGGAATGAGGAAAATAAATCTATCATAATGAATTTTAGGCGAAATAAATCCTCTCACCTGAACGGTCAACCGATGTTATCTTGAAAACGATGAATTTCACAATTTTATATTGAGAATTGGTAGTGTCCAGCGCGTGATACCGACCTGTCTTTAGATTTTCTATTATTTCATGTCCCACTAACCCACTTCCATCCCCGGGGGCTTAGGAGCTGGCCCTTCTGTATTGTTACTCCTATTCTGGCTTCCATTCTTATAAAAAAACCAATGGAATCAAACTGCAAGCCCAAGGCTCAGATTCGATGTTCTCCATGTATGATATATTTAGCTGATCTCGTTTGAGCAATCATATTCTGGACTTTAGAGTTTCTTGAGAAAGGCAACAGTACTTTTTAACAATCGTAGATAACTGCTCAGAAATGATGGGGAAACATAATTGGTTGGGTTTGGCATTCATCCTGCTTCACGTCCTTCATGGAGGAGATAGCTTGAAGATGGAGATGAAGATGATCCACCGCCATTCAATACATAGTCCTCTCTACAGTCACTTCTCAAGCAGGCACCAGGCCATACAAGCGCTCATAAGCCTCGACTCACTCAGAATAAGTTTCCATCATGTGAAATCCATGGCTTCTGCTTCTGCTTCGCCTCCATTGGGCTCGAACGTCGGAACTGAATTTGTAATGCCAATAGCCTCTGCTGCAACTCTGGGAACGGCTCTTTACTTCGTAGAGCTCTATGTTGGGACTCCTCCACAGAAAATCTTACCTGTAGCAGACACCGGCAGTGATCTAATATGGGTGAACTGCAATCCCTGCGAAAATTGCAGCTCTTTCAATCCCAACAGATCCTCGTCTTTATCATACGTCCCTTGTTACTCAAGAGAATGCTATACCCTTTCCTCCACAGTTTCTTGCATTTTCAGGCCTAA
The DNA here is from genome assembly GCA_001517045.1 of Pseudotsuga menziesii. NCBI lineage: Eukaryota > Viridiplantae > Streptophyta > Pinopsida > Pinales > Pinaceae > Pseudotsuga > Pseudotsuga menziesii. Next base: position 63,681 of record LPNX010965856.1, on the reverse strand, counting down.
AATGGCCTGCAAATACACATATGGATACATGGACAACTCTTCCACCACAGGTCCTTATATCCATGAAACAATTACATTGGTTTCCTTGTCTGGAAAGACATTGAAGGCAAAGAATGTATTGATGGGATGTGGATTGGACAACCAAGGCCAGACAGATATTGGCTCAGCAGGCGTGCTAGGTTTAGGTCAAGGACCCAATTCATTTGCAATACAAACAGCCAGTTTATATGGAGGCAAATTCTCTTACTGTTTAGGAGACTATCTAGACCCGGCCACAGTGAAAAGCTCTCTGGTTTTTGGAGACCTGGTCCAAGAATCAGGTCACTCCTTATTGAGAAAGCCAATTCAATATACTCCGTTTCTGCAAGGAGCATCATCGTTCTATTACGTGGGTATAGAAGAAATTGCCATAAACGGAGAGAAACTTCCCATCTCCATCAGTGTTTGGGAGATGGATGAATTTGGCAATGGAGGGACAATAATAGACTCTGGTACTTCACTCACCTATTTAGCAGAGGAGGCCTATGAAACAATACTGGAGGCTTTGAATGTGGCGATTAAGTATCCAAGAGCTACAACATTGTCTCCTCAGCAATTTGATCTCTGCTTCAACACTTCGGGTGTGAGCGAACTGAAATTGCCTGAATTTTCAATTGTTTTGGAAGGAGGAAAAACGTTTAGCCCGCCACCAGAAAATTATATCCTGCAGATAGAAGACGACGTAAGTTGCCTGGGACTCAGACCCATTACGGCACCTTCGCCAAGTATTATTGGGAATCTTTTACAGCAAAATTTCTTCATTCAGTACAATGTACAGCAATCTGTTCTTGGGTTTGCTCCTGCTGACTGTTCAGTCCATAAATGAAGCCGGAATTGAATTATTTTCCATTGGAGTCTTCACTTCACGATGAAATTGAATTATTTTCGATTGGATTACAATAAATTTGAATTATTTTGTATCTAATAATGCGGTTTGGTATTCAATAATGATAATCTTGGTGTTAATGGTAGCGGTTTCAGTCTGGTAATCTCTCGTGACAATAAACAAACCAGTAGCTTTTTTTCCATCGACGAAGAACCACAACTGTCTTGTGAAATGAAAAGAAACTAGTGATTTTTAAACGGATACGTTTTCACAATCTTTGATTTTTTCGTGGATGACTTTTAGAACTGCCGCTTCAATGCCGGTGGTTCACAATCTTTGCTTTTTCGTTACCATGGCGGTGCTTCAAAAACTTGCAGTAGAAGTTTTCACATTGATCTCAATCATGGTCGAAGGAAAATTGAATATGGGACATTAAAATCCACATATTAAAATAAAATGATCATTATTAATTTTTAATTAGTTAATTTGTTAATCAACTTTATTTTCCTTACAAATTTACAAATCTGTTAAGATTTTTGATGGGATTGATGGAAGTATAATCTATAATGATAGAGATTGTAATATAATTTGTCTTAAGATTATTTATGGGATTTTTTGAATTATTAATTTTTTAATTAATTTATAATGATATAGATTGTCATATAATTTGTCTTAAGATTTTTTATGGGATTTTTTGAATTATTATTTTTGAATTAAAATAAAATGATCATTATTAATTTTTAATTAATTAATTTGTTAATCAACTTTATTTTCCTTACAAATTTACAAATCTGTTAAGATTTTCAATGGGATTGATGGAATTATAATTTATAATGATAGAGATTGTAATATAATTTGTCTTAAGATTGGAGTTTGCAATGAACCAGAAGTGGAAGCCATTTTAATTTTTAATTAACTTTTCTTAGAAAATTAATTTCCACCTTTTAAGACAAGATTTCTTTCCTAAATCTTGGGCTGATATAAACCTTGCTCTAATGTAACCTTTCTCTGATACCAGATAGCCAAAACCAAGCCGACTAAACTTGAGTTTAGGGCTGAGTCGATATCAAATTTTAATTTTCACTTTTCACGCCGACCACTTTTCTTTTTTCACCTGTCGGGTGAAACTTGTCCATGTGTGACTAGACAAATTTATAAATTTTAGTCGGTCCTACACTCGACTAAATTTACTTCGACTTACTTGTCGGTTCTACTGACCAGTTTTTACCTTAACCATTTGTCACTTCGACCAAGTGGGCTGGCCTCTTCTCTTCGACCAAGTCGGCTGACTTCTTGCCTTCGACCAAGTCGGCTCACTTCTTGTCTTTGACCAAGTCGGATTACTTCATGTCTTCGACCAAGTCGGCTCACCTCAGTCGGCTGACTCAACCGACCACTCAAGTCGGCTCACTTTGGTTGAAATCTACAGAGTATGTTTCTTAGTCTAAAGACTTAAGAAATTACAAATCCTTTTTACCTGTAAGTAAGATGAAGTAAAAATGGACACATTAACAAATCCAAAGAACTTATAAAAACATATGCCCAAATATGTAGGAAGACTTGAGTCTACTAATGTTCCCTAAAACCTGGAACTTTCACGCGGTGAGAATTTTATGGGTTCTTTGATCTTTCACTTGACTAACAGACAAGATCTTGACTTGTACAGACTCTGACAGAGTCGGCTGAGAGTCAAGTACAGATCTACGAGTAATTACATTTTTCCAACACTCCCCCTTAATTATAAGCAGATGGGGATTTTTTAAAACAAAATTTACAAAATGGTTCAAAGCTTAGACATGCTCTGTTTATGATAGAGTTCACTGTGGTGAACTTGTCATTCCAAGATAACTACGCAGATACAGGAATGTGTCCTTTGCCAATGGCTTTGTGAAGATGTCGGCAAGTTGGTCTTCAGACCTGCAAAATTCCAAACAAATTTCCTTGTCATTCACCAACTCTCTTATAAAATGAAACCTTGTGTCGACGTGCTTGGTTCTCTTGTGAAACACATGATTCTTTGATAATGCTATGGCTGAATTGTTTTCACAAAAGATTGTTGTCAGTTCTTGATGGTTCTATGACAAGTCTTTTAAGACTCTTCTCATCCAGACAGCTTGACATGCAGCACTTGTTGCTGCAACATACTTTGCTTCAGTTGAAGATAGAGTTACTATGTGATGTTTCTTTGAAGCCCATGAAACAACACCTATACCAAAATGAAATGTGTACCCAGATGTGATTTTCCTGTCATCTATGCTGCCTCCATTGTCACTGTCAGTGTACCCAGTGAGTTTAAAATTTTTCGAGGTTGAATACATAATACCAAGGTCTTTTGTGCCACTTACATATCTGAGAATTATTTTACCTGCTTGCCAATGTGAGTCTTTTGGTGACTCCATGAACCTTGAGATCAGACTTACTCCATACATGATGTCTGGTCTTGTTGCTGTCAAATACATAAGGCTGTCAACAAGCCTTTTGAACAGTGTAGGATCGACAGTGGATCCTTCATCATCCTTGCTCAATTTTAAAACTGTTATCACTAGTGTTGGGGTTGTCTTGCAGTTAGACATGTTAAACCTTTTTAAAACTTCACTTGCATACTTAGACTGTGATATAAAAATACCATGTTCAGACTGCTGAACTTCAATGCCCAGAAAAAACTTCATAAGCCCCAGATCAGTCATTTCAAATTCACTTTCCATGACTGTTTTCAAATCTGCTATGCCATAATCACCAGTAAATATTAAATCATCTACATATAGGCAGACAATTAACATCTTACCTTGTTCATCGACTTTGGTGTACAAAGTCGGTTCACTTTCACTTCTGTGAAATCCATTCTCAATGAGATAGGAATCAATCCGATTGTACCAAGCCCTAGGAGCTTGCTTCAAACCATATAATGTCTTTTTCAGCCTATACACTTTGTGCTCTTGACCTGGAACTTCATACCCTTGTGGTTGTTCCACATATACTTCCTCTTCTAGATAGCCATTTAAGAATGCCGACTTGACATCCATTTGATGAACATGCCATTTGTTTTGAGCAGCAATGGCTAAAACTGTTCTGACTATATCCATGCATGCAATAGGTGCAAACATTTCATTAAAATCGATGCCAGGTTGTTGAGTGAACCCTCTTGCTACCATTCTTGCTTTGTGCTTTTTCACATTCCCATCAACATCTTGCTTTGTCTTATAAATCCATTTGACACTAATTACATCTTTGTCTGTTGGTACGTCGACCAGTTCCCATGTCTGGTTTTTCTCAATGCATTCTATTTCTTCATCCATGGCTTGTGCCCATACTTCTTCTTCAAAAACTTCTTCAAATGTTAGTGGGTCATATATAGGCGCAAATAAGGAAAATAGAGAGAATGAATTAGGTGTACCAGCTTCATATATCTCTCGCAGAATTCTTGTCTTCACCGGTTTTTTCGATGTCGAACTCGACTGAATGCTTGATGGAGTCTGATGTCCTCTTGGTGTACTTGTCGGTGTAGCTTGAGCTGCTACTTGTGTCGATGGTCCTTGTGCTGAACCATGTCTTGGTGTCATGGGAGTCGACGGTGCTCCAATCGGTTGACTTACATGTGGTATTTGAACCACTTCCTCTTCCATATCATCATTGTCGACGTTTGACACAATCTTGACATTTATGTTGACGGTTCCATCCCATGATTCATTCTCGACAAATTGAACATCTCGACTGATTATCACTTTCCTTGTGACAGGATCATACAACTTCAATGCTTTTGTGTCTTCTGAATAGCCGACAAAAATACGTTTCTGTCCCTTCTTGTCTAGCTTCCTTCTCAGCTCATCTGGAACATGAGCATATGCAACACAACCAAAAACTTTTAAATGGGAAACACTATGATTCATACCTGTCCATGCTTCTTGGAGAACTTTGTTCTTCACACTCTTTGTCGGACACCGGTTCATAATGTATATGGCAGTTGCGACTGCTTCTCCCCAATACTCATTTGGCAAATGCTTGGCTGCCAACATGCTGCGTGCCATCTCCATGATGGTTTTGTTCTTTCTTTTAGCTATACCATTCTGTTGAGGTGTATACCGTGCAGTGAATTGTTTCTGTATGCCATGGGTCTTGCAAAAATTCAGAAATTCACATGAAACATATTCACCTCCTCTGTCGGTCCTTAAGATCTTAATGCGGTGACCACTCTGGTTATCCACGAGTGCCTTGAACTGCTGAAAATAACTAAATGCATTAGATTTATGTTTCAAGAAATATACCCATATTTTTCTTGAGTAATCATCTATAAAAGTTAGAAAATAGTTGCAGCCACCAATGGATGATGTTTGCATTGGACCACAGATGTCAGAGTGCACAATTTCAAGTGGTGTGCGTGCTCTATAGGAATTTTTTACTGGAAATGTCTCTCTGTGCTGCTTGCCAAAAATGCAGCCTTCACAAACCCTCTCTGGTCTGTCGATCAATGGCAATCCCTTCACCATATTCTTTGTTTGCAGTAGCTTCAGCCCACCAAAATTCGGATGTCCGAATCTGAAATGCCACAACCAAGATTCATCCTGAACTTCTGTCTGAAATGCAGCTTGCAAATTAGTGCTGCAATTTTCTCTGTTGTTGAGGAGCTCGACTGTTTCTTCACTTTCTGCCTTGAATGCAGCTCCCGTATTTGTCTTCCCTTTTATGTCAGGAATTATCCTCAATGGAAACAAGTGGTTTCTTGTCATTGACACTTTTGCTATCAGCTGGTCACTTGGACGCTTGTCTTTGAACACAGAGTGTTCATATTCCATGTAGACTCTGTAGCCTTTTTGTAACAACTGTCCAATGCTTAACAAATTATGTTTCAGACCTTCGACATGATAGATATCAAGGATATACTTACTCTCCCCCTGTTTGGTTAGAATATCAACAGTGCCTTTTCTTAAGACAGTAACTTGGACATTGTTTCCAAGTGGAACATCAGTTTTAACTAAAGTGTCTAGACTGGAAAATAGATTCAAATTACTAGTCATGTGGTTGCTGCATCCTGAATCTAAGTACCATATGTCATGTGGACTTTCTTGAACATCATTGCATTCAAGTGGAGATGTCGATACCATTAACATTGCACTTGTCGAAGTGATGGTGTTGGTGCTGGTCGGCTGACTTGGGCTTTTCCTTCCTTGGTCATTTTGCTTCTTCCTGCATTCATATGCGTAATGACCAAACTTCTTACAGTAATGACATTGAATTTTTGATTTATCAAACCTCTGGCCACTTGGTTGACTTGGGTTCGGGTTATCTCCTCTGCCACCGACATTTGCAAGACTTCTGCCTTGTCCTCCTCTTGAAGAACTTCTTCCTCTGCCTCTGAAGTTGTTTCTCCCCCTGCCTCTACCACAGCTTATGGATGACTGTGCTACAAATGCACCTTCCAATGATGTCTGTGATCTGTTGAGTCTGTGCTCATGATTAATGAGTGAATCTTGTAGCTCATCAATGGTAAATGTCGACATGTTTGTGTGTTCCTCTAAGGTCACAACCAAGTTTTCAAATCTTGGGAGAAGACTTCTGAGAATTTTTTCAAAAACCCTTTGGTCTGGTATGGGTTCTCCACGAGATTTCAGTTGGTTTATCAACCCAACAACTTTGGTGTAGAATGTGTCTACATTCTCAAAATATTTCATGGACAGATATTCAAAATCTCTTCTCAGAATCTACAGCTTGGATGTCTTTACCTTATCCAAACCTTGATAGGCAGTCTCCAATGTATCCCATGCATCCTTAGCATTAGTCTTTGCTGCTATTCTTGGGATTATGCTCTCATGCATAGCTTGATGTATGAAAAACAAAGATTTTCCATCTTTCTTCCTCTGTTCTCTTAAGACATCTTTCTCAACCTATGTGAGATTGTTATATGCTGTCATGTCTGCTGGTTCTGCATAACCATATTGGACTATCTCCCAAACATCTTAACCTCTGAATAAAGCCTTCATTGTTAAAGACCAATATTCATAATTCTTTCCTGTAAAGATTGGAGTTTGTAATGAACCAGAAGTGGAAGCCATTTTAATTTTTAATTAAATTTTCTTAGAAAATTAATTTCCACCTTTTAAGACAATATTTCTTTCCTAAATATTGGGCTGATATAAACCTTGCTCTGATGTAAAACCTTGCTCTAATACCAGATAGCCAAAACCAAGTCGACTAAACTTGAGTTTAGGGCTCAGTCGATATCAAATTTTAATTTTCACTTTTCATGCCGACCACTTTTACTTTTTCACCTATCGGGTGAAACTAGTCTATCTCCGACTAGACAATTTTATAAATTTTAGTCGATCCTACACTCGACTAAATTTACTTCGACTTACTTGTCGGTTCTACTGACCGATTTTTACTTCGACCAAGTCAGCTATCTTCTTCTCTTCGACCAAGTCGACTGACTTCTTTCCTTCGACCAAGTCAGCTCACTTCTTGTCTTCGACCAAATCATCTTACTTCATGTCTTCGACCAAGTCGGCCCACCTCAGTCGACTGACTCAACCGACCACTCAAGTCGGCTCACTTTGGTCGAAATCTACAGAGTATGTTTCTTATAGTCTAAAGACTTAAGAAATTACAAATGCTTTGCACCTGTGAATAAGATGAAGTAAAAATGGACACATTAACAAATCCAAAGAACTTAAAAAAACATATGCCCAAATATGTAGGAAGACTTGAGTAGACCAATGTGCCGTAAAACCTAGAACTTTCAAGCGGTGAGAATTTTATGGGTTCTTTGATCTTTCACTTAACAGTAATTGTAAAAGACATTTACAGAAGTAAATCTGAAAATATGTGAGGCCAAATAATCATGCATTCAACCATAAACTATTTCATATATTTAACTATGGGAAATAACAAAGTATTACAAACTTGTCGGTTACAAACTGGTCGGTCTAGACTTGTCGGTCTACCGAGCTTCAACTCTTCGACTAAATCACATGCACAGAAGCTTGAGATTCGACTTCTCTTTCTCACCCTGATTTCCTCTGATATCTAATGTCTGTGTGTCTATGTAAACTGATTTACAATTTGCTTCTTCTATTTATAGGCAACCTGAAAACTACTTCTACATGGGCCGACTAACTCACCATTAAAGACTGTAATAACTATCTACCTAACAACTTAGCTTTAGAAATAAATTCAGTTGGTTTACATTGCCTAATTGTGGACTCTTCCCTGTTGTCAGACTGACAAACAAGATCTTGACTTGTACAGACTCTGACAGAGTCGGCTGAGAGTCAAGTACAGATCTGCGAGTAATTACATTTTTCCAACAATTGTTGGAATTATAATTTATAATGATATAGATTGTAGTATAATTTGTCTTAATATTTTTTATGGGATTTTTTGAATTATTATTATAATATATGATTTGATGGGATTGTTAGAATTATAACTTATAATGAGAGCTATTGTAATATATTCTGTCTTGAGAATTTTGTTACGATTATTGGAATTACAATTATAATATATTAATTGTTTTAAGATAAATTTAGGTATAAACATTTAAAAAGATTTATTTGGCTCCGTATATTCGTGACCTTATATACTTGTTTTAGAAAAGTTCACTTTAGAATTTTCTTGGCATGTTGAGGTTTGTATACATCATTTTTGAAATAGTGATTATTGTGGTTGTTGGCATGTTGCCATGTGTATAGACCACCATCACCTTTGTTCATTGCTTGGTCATGTTCTCTACTTTTACCTAATTCTTGGCTGGCCCAGAGATGTAACTATAGCTAAATTTTCCTTGCCTCAATTCAGGTTAGATCACTTTCCCTCTTGCTTACATTGTGTTTGTGTCCTCCATTTATAATTGGTGAATCCTTTGTCAAAATATCTTAGTTGACTTCTCGATGGTTGTGTGGAACTTGTCCAACCTCATGTGTGGGTGCACTATGCATTAGGTATGCCCACGAAACCCATAAATGAAAAAGTGGTGTTCGCCTTGTCTTGTAAGTTATTGTTGATGCTCTATCCTTTGTTGCACCTTATGTGCTCCATTAGTTGGTATCTTTTCCAACATACTTGCTTCTTACCCAAGCCCTAAGTCCATGAGTGTGGGTAAGTGGACACACCCTTCAATAGCTAAGTGTGTCATTTCCCATCCACAGAATGTTCAAGCTTTCCAAAGGGTGAGAATGTTACATCCTCCCCCACCCAACATGTTGTCATCTTGGCAGCATCCATTCAACTACTGCTTGAGAGCATCGAGGGTCCTCTATTCACCTTGTCCTCATACTTCCACAATGAATCCTTCCTCTACCAATTGTCCTCCTCATTGGATAAATACTTCCAATGGATGAAATACTCTTGATGTTGTCCTCTTCCATGTTGAACCATTCTGTGATCCAACAAATTTTCACCTTCGCGTTCCAATCAATCTACAATCATAACATGTTCCCTAAATGGTCCTCCTCAGTTGAGATCATACCCATCAAGTATGCATGCCCACATTTGGCTAACGTGAAACACCAAGTGTAAGGCACTCAAATGCTTGAGAAGCTTGAACTAGTATATGACCTTGCTAATCATCTCAAGAATTTCAAAGGGTCTATCATACCATTGCAGCACGACATAACACATGCTTGTCTATGGTTTGAATTAATCCTTGCTCAACTTCAGCAATACCTTGTTACCTACCATTTGAACTCCCCTTCTCTTCTTCCCTCGCCTACCCAATGCTTCACTATCTTTGTTTCCTTGTTAAGATAGACTATTACCCTTTCTAACTGATCTTGCCACTTCTTAATGAATTACAATGTTGATGGACTACTCTTGTAGAATTCTGCCACCATAGTGTGTGATTTCATTGGCTACTACTTGGTGTCTAACTCAAATGGATTATACCCGATAGATAAACTCTTCTACAAGTTATAACACAACTATGACGGGTCTAATAGTTCCGACTAGTTTTTTTTATCGGGCCTGCACAAAGTATCTCAAGTAATTCTCCAATAAATAATAGATTCACTGCATCTTCCTGTCAAATGTTTGTCAGTGGTGAATTGAGATCATCAACAACTTAGTTCCCATAGTATTGAATAACTCAATCCAAAATTTCCCAGTGAACCTTGTATCTCAATCTGAAACAATGTTCAACAATAGAGCCCACAACTTCATTACATGTTTCATGAACATCCATGTGGCATCTTTTATCAAGCAAGGCACCTTTGTGGGAACAAAGGTTTAATACTTAGAGAACCTATCCACCACAACAAATATCATGGTGTACCCTTGTGTCATCGACATACATGTTATGAAGTCCATTAAGATGCTTGGCATGGTCTCTCTGACATGGGAAATGGGTTTGAATTGGATCAAAAGCATTTTGGTGTCGATCTTATCTTATTGTAAAACTAAAAAAGTCTACACATACTGCTCCATGTCCTTCTCCATGTGCACCCAATAGTACTCTCTCTCCAACAATGCTAGAGTTTGGTGCTTGCTCGGGTGACCTACCAAAAGTGAGTCATGCCAATCATGTAACAAATCCCTGCGAAGGTTGATACTCTTTGGTACTCTTTGACAAAATACAACAAGTCATTCTTGGCACAAAACTTCATAGTCTTTCCTTCTCTTGCTTGCTTCATGATGTCTAAGGTAGTCTGGTTGACCTCTAACCATGTCTTGAGTTTTTCTTGCAAGTCCATCCAAACCTGTGTCTCACTTCTCATTAACATCGACAAAGGATCCTCTACCACTAGTTCCTTTTAGTTGAGTGCATAGGCAACTTAGTTCAGCTTATCTAGTAAATACTTGGCTATCATGTCGAACACTACGGATAAGTTCTTCTAGAAAACCTTCTTCACTGAAAAATTTGGTTGCATTGTGAAGTAACTCACCTCAACATTGTCAATATTCACCATGAACGACTTTCCCAATTGGTAGGGATCCATTCCTGTAGGTAGTGCACCATGGAAGTCATTGATTCTCATGATTGGGGTGCCTCTTCTCTTGGTCTTGGAGCTTCATACTCTCATAGGATATTGGGGACCCTCCTGCACTAAAACTCCCTCGATGGTGAATTTAGAAGCATTAATATGCACTTCAAACTCCTTATCAAAATCAGGTAGCTTCAACATGGGTGTGGACATGAGTTTGCGCTTTAGTTTCTAGAACGTTTCCCAAACACTTCTCTAACAACGCCATTGTCAGTTCTTTTTCAACAAGTTTCTCAACGGTGTCAAAATCGTGGAGTAACTCTCTACAAACCGTTCGTAGTAGTTTTCCAAGACCTGGAAATTTCTCATCTTGTGGATGGTCTTTGGTTCCTCCCAGTATTCAATCACTCTTACTTTATTGGGGTCCATGTGAATGCATCCTTAGCCTACTTAGTGACCCAATAATTGCACCTTTGTTTGCATGAAAATGAACTTGGACTTGTTCAAAAATAGTTGACACTCTCACAACACCTTGAAGACTTGTTTTAAGTGTTTCTTGTGCTCTTCCATTCTTTCATTGAAAACCACAATGTCATCCAAGTAGTCGACTAAAAACTTGTCTAAGAAATGCTTGAACGCATCATTCATAAAAGTGAAAAATATTGTTGGGGAATTGCACAACCCAAATGGCATGACCAAGAAATCAAAGCTCCTATACATGGTCACACAAGTTGTCTTTTCTTCGTCCCCTTTTGTGATCTTCGCCTAGTAGTAACCATGGAAAATTTCTAACTTCAAAAACACCTTTGCTTTGGATAAATTATCAAAGTATCCCATTGGTAATGGAAAGGGGTATGAGTTCTTCATTATTTACTTGTTCAATTCCCTACATTCTAGGCAAACTATGAGTTTTGGGGTGTCCTTCTTTGTTTGGAAGAGGAATAGTGTGTTGTAAGGAGACTGTGAAGGTTGAATTGAACCTTCCTCCACCAAGTTAGACAACTACCTCTTGAAATATTCTAACTTGCATGGAAATTCGATATGGAGCCTTTGTCATTAGCTTTTCCCACATTTCAATCTCTATCAGGTGGTCCATGACACGTTTAGGCAGGAGGTCTTTTGAAAACTCCCTGGCATGTGATCTACAAACTCCTCCAACACATCGACATGTCCTGGTGGAACATGCATCCCTATGCCCCCTTATTCACTTTCTTTTAATGGTTTAATGTAGATTTGAAAACCATTCCTTTATGTTTCCTTCTTGAAGCTCAATGTGGAGGCCAACCATACCCTTCCATTGAGACACCTTACTATTGTGCACAAACCAAAAAGCTTCTTTTGCTAAAAAACACTAACTATTCCATAAACAACATGAGGACTTCCTTTGTCCTCCTTAGGAAGTATTTCCAAAGGATGACCTAAAAGTTATCCAATTTCATCACCATGAATTTGGATTGACCTTTCCACTCAAGATACACATGAACCTTGGACATAATCCTTGCCACTAAGGTTTCCATAGAGTTTACCGCCATTGCCGAAGATTCAAATAGTTTCTCTCTAAGTCAAAGTTTTTTCATTAGCTCCTTCTTAGGAAGTTGTGAGAGTAATTGGTGTGTACCATCACTCTCACCTTTCTTCTATTCAAAATGATGTCCACATAGAAAATATGGTTTGGGATGCTACGTTGGTAGCTAGCCAACCTTTGCACTAGTCTTTTCCTTGTTGTCAAAGGCACTTGTGCCCAACTCTCTTATTGAGAATCATAGGTACTAGTGTTGCACATAGTTACCATACAATTGCTTGACCAAGTAAACCTTCCATCATGCTCGCATTTCCTAATCCACCCTTGGCCCTAAGACAACAATTGTTTCCACATTGAACACTATTTCTACTACCTATACATTTCCAAAGGGTGCTTCAACTTCTTTTGAAAACTTCAAGAACTAGCTAGATGTTGTTGATAGATACTTGTCTCAATGTTTCGGCAACATCATGAGCAAAGTATTCCGTGTGCGACCGATTTGTTGTTTAAATCTTTCCCAACTCATTCTTGTGACTCTACAGTGAGGAAGTGCACCCAACAAAAATGTGTTGTGTCGAGTTCAAAATTGGGTAAACTCTCTGTAAGTTGCATCATTGATAAGCATGGCTTCAACATGGAATTCACCCAAATCTATTGATGAAGATGCAATCTATTTTTTAATACCATATGTCATAACCTCGAGACATGGTTCCCTAGACATGCCAAACCCTTGGTAGTTATGCAACACTGTCGAAACATCCATCCCAAAGACTTGGTCATTTGATTTTACTTGTAAGACTACACCTCTTTGTTCATAGGTTGCCCATACCTTCAACTATGAACTATTCATCACCTGATCCCATCGATTCCCAACAACCTCGCATACAGACTTGAACAATTAGACTTATTAAGAGTATGTGTGGATATGTTTAACTTAGTTATGCAACAAGATAACACAAGAAGTAAACACATATGACATATAAAGTGGGTACCCAAAACTAGGTACCAACAAACTTAATAATGTCAAAGAATTATACAAGGTTACAATCAGGTGAGGTATGGACAATGGTCATGACCATAGAAGGGGGTGTGGCTCAATTTCCTACTACCAAAACTACAATAGAATAACCGAGAGCACTCCAACCCAACTGTCTCTTAGTGTCCTTCCATTTCCTTTGTCAGTTATTCTGATAGCTTGCTACCTCAACCTTGGTCTTATTTGTCTTGGTGGCTCCTCAACTATAGAGTTAAGTCTCCCTTGCCTCAACTCAAGTTGGATGAGTTTTTATTTTTCTCACTCCCTCCCTTTCTACTTGGTAAGCCTTGGTTGAAATGTCTTCGCCCTTCCCAACGATCGCGTACAACTCGTCCAACCTCATGTGTGGGTGCACTTTACATTGGGTCTTCCTACAGATACCCATTGGTGGCAAAGTTTTCTTGATGTCTTGGAGTGTGAGCTACTGTTGACGCTCTCTCCTTGGTTGAACCTTTCCCGTGCTTACTTATCTAGTTTATTTTCCCACCTACTTGCTTCTTACTCGAGCCCCTTGGTCCATGAGTGTAGGTAAGTGGATGCACCCTTGGAAGTTGAGTGTGGTGCCCTTGAACATTGACAAGACATTCAAGCCTACTAAAGGGTGAGGACATTACAACTTTCCTCTTCATTCCATGTGCAAATCCTATTTGTCATATGTGAGAAGCATAGTTACCAAATCTGTCTAGATTAATCAGCTAAATCTAAAATGTAATCCATTCATTTGATCAGGATGAATTGGCCAGCTAAATTTAAAAAATTGGCCATTTGTTCGATTCGACCAATTGTTGGTTCAAAATCAATTCACGTGCACACTTGGCATGTTATATGTGTTGTGTCATTGAATGACAGAATAACTTGAACCCGTAAGGTCTAATTCCTCTAGTTTTGGCTAGGATGTAGGTTAGTAGAGGGTAGCTTTACATCAGGTTCTTTCACTTGATTCCATGTTTATTACTTCATGTGGTTCAAGTTGAATTTCTATATTCTGGATTAGGTGTTTTCGTTGAATCAAATATGAATAATGTATCAGATTCTTTTTAATTGATCTATTTGTCTCACAACTTCAATTGTCATAGAATCACATATTTAGAGAGGTGAGTGCTCCATGCTATCGAACTAGCCAAGTGCCAAGTCTTATTATCGAGACCCATCCCAAACTAGGAGAACATCACCTATACTGACTCCTCCTCAAGCAAGAGTTTATCAACTTTACTATATGAAATGACCAATGACTTCAGAGCTCGATCATTGGATTTTAGCAATGTGAAAAGCAATACCAAGTTATGTGACTATGGACATAATTTCAATATTGCTATACACAAACAAACACACACACACACACACACACACACACACACACACACACATATAGTCACATAAAGATAATTTCAATTTTGCAGTTTATATATATATATAATTTTGTTTCGAGATCTAAATTATAAACTTGAATTCGAATTCGAGCTCGAGAATCTCACCCAATAATAGTATAGAAGATATATATGGTGAGAAGCTCACCTATTAATTAATTGTATACAATATATATATGAGAACTGTAGTAAATGGAGATTTATCAAATTTGATAACTTTGAAGTGAGTGAGATTGTGGAAAAAAGAAGGACAACCTTCTAATGGTTCGAATCCCTTTCACTTTTCAACCAATAATGTTGCAGCAAAACAATGCTAAGAAGTTTTCTTTTGTTACCTATCCCCAAATGAATGAATGCAATTGGAGGTTCTTTTTACTTACATATAAGTAAGTCGAGCTTCTTTTCCCATCTTGAATGATGTTTGTCAATATGTACTTCATCTCATCTTTTAGCTTAATCATATAGTGGCACTCATTCATAGTGGTCGTCAAGGAGAATCCATAATGACATGGTAATAAGAATCTTATCTATGTCTGAGCTTGCTATATAGATGAGCAAAGCCGAATCTTTGTAGCTAGCTTAAAAAACAAAAGATTCTCTTAAGAAAAAATGGTGACAAACATAATCCCTCAAAGGGTTTCCAATAAGGTGGATTTGATGCACCCAATAATGGAAACCTTGTGAGGAACCAACACAATCTTGACCCGACTTAAAATCTGTAGTAACCATCCATAAGTCCTTTTTACTATTGACGTTTCTCAGCCTCAACTAAAATTATGTCGGGATCCTTAATGTGTCCCATGTAAGGAAGATGGAATGACATAACCATACCCATCCCAGAGTTTACTCTTGGAGACAATTGCTTGAGTACCTTTTTGCTAAATGCCTCCAAGTCCATGGAGAATCAGCCAGTGAAGAAACTCAACAAATAATAGAGGGAAGGAATGGCCTTTCTGCTATCTATGCTTAGTGCACATGAGGCAAAAAGGAAAGTGATCAATAACCAGCGAGTTATACAACATTTACTGTGTAGGAAGCTGTGTAGCAAGTCGTTGGATCTCAAGCTGCTTTAGATCCAACGGCCTGTTGTGCACATGTCGAGCATTAAATGATGCGCAATAAGCTGGTTAATTTTCTCCAAAAAGCATAGTTCAAATGTCATGAACTCTTTGAGAATTGGGATGCCATGCATATATTTCCCATGGAACATGGTCCATATCCATTGACCCTTTCAATGGCCTATGACCTATGCCATGTGGAACACTTCTAAAATAGACTTGACACTTGTTAAGGACATGGGAATCTTATTGCCTATGTTTTTGTTTGAAAAAAATGGTCTTATTAAATAATAAATAATATATAGTTGGCAAGTCATAATTGAGTGGTTTATTTAGTTTGAGTGGTTATGGGATAGAGTGTTATTCTCTCCATCGAAATTTTCTTATGCTTTTTTTTTTAATTGTTAGGTGGTATTCTTCTTCGAGAGTTAAATACTTTGCTTTGGACATAAAAAATGTTTATTTTTTTTAAAGATTTATAAATGGAATATAACAAAATTGATGCATGTCTCAATGATAGATCGTATATTATAGAGGTATTACGAAATGAGGGATGATTCATATGTAAAAGGTGTGTTTTAATGCAACATTAAGCCACATATCACCAGATGTTCGCATAGAAAGGGTCACTTATTTCCATGTGCTAGAGTAAAATAGGGACATGTGTACAACATATGATAGGCCCACTTGTTGCAACATCTTATTGAAGTTAGGACCACATGTTAGTATAGCATAGTGTTGCTTGTAGTCACGTACAGGGTTGGAATTTCAAATGACAGACACCCGTCAAAATTGTCGGTAACAAGCAAAATCTGAAACGTTTTCTGTATTCTAAGCTAGATTTTGACAGTTTTGGCAAAATCTTCGCTGTATTTGACGGGTAAATTAACCCATGACGGGCATTTACCCGTCAAATTCCATCCCTAGTCACGTACTATTAGCTTAGTGTGGGACTGCATATCATTGTAGCATAAGGTCACTTACAGCCACATGTTAATACACCACAATGCTACATGCCAACATAGTATAGGGTCACTTGTCATTTGTTTGCAAACTATAGGGCCACAATGACCACATGTCAATAGATTTTAGGGCCACTTGTCGTCACATGTTCTTGTTGCATATCACCACTTGTCACCACATTTTAATGTAGCATAGGACTACTTCTTGCCGCATTTCAATGTAACATAGGGTCATATCAATATAGCATCGTGCCATTTATAACTACATCTCCATGCAACATTGAGTCACATGTTAATTTAGCATCAAGCCACATGCCACCATGTGTTGACCATAGGGTAACACATCCACATAATGTTCAACCACATATTGCAATATATCAAGCTAGGCACGTGTCATCATGTTTTTGGCTAGCTAGTTCCATGTCAACATAGAATTATGCCACATGTCAACATAGCATAGGGCTATACATGTTGCCGTGTGTCAATACAAGATAGAGCCATATGTTGGCATATCATAGGTTCACTTATGGCAATGTGTAAAGGGCCACATGTCGACATATCATATGGCCAATTGTAATGATGTGTCAATGAAGCATATGTTAATGCAGTGTAGTATATAACCATTAGCCATGAGTCGATGTAGCATAGGGCCATGTGTCAACTCAGCATAGGCACACTTGTCTAATAACATAGCAACGCGTGTCTCCTCATTTGGAATCCGTGTCTTTGACTACAGGTTACAACGACATGGCAAACGCCAACGCAGTATGAAGCCTTGGAGAACAAGGAACGTTAAATAAAAATTGGTGGAAATATAGAATACAACATACCAGATAATCAAATATCAGAAATGATAATGACTTTGAAGATCAGTCACGCAGATATAATATAGTGAAGAACGTAGATATTACTGTTAAGCGCGTAAGTCTGGTCTGCCTTTACATTTTGTATTATTTATTTTCGCACTGACCCACTTCCATTGCCGCGGACTTACCAACTATCCTTTCTGTTTTCTTACGCTGATTCTGCCTGTCATGCTTATAAGCCAATGAGATCAAATTGTCAGCCCTCAAATTTGGTTTTTTCTTTTGTCTCTGTATGATTTATTTAATTAATTCTATCATGTCCTTATCTGCCTTAATTGTAGAGTCCTTGCACAACAACAACACTTGTTTTTTCAATTAGTCAACCTCGTCACAGTAAACAAACCAGAAGCTCTGTCAGTTTCTTCACGGATGTTCTTAGAACTGTTTGTTTCCTCGCAGATTTTCAAACACCTGGCGTACAAATTGTCACGATGACGTAGCTAGTATTTTAATGAAAATTCGATATTGGATTGTGAAAGTGCAAAGTTGACTAATGACTTTTTATTATGCTTGTTGAAAGCTTTTTCTCTTTGGCCACCTAATGAAAAAGTCATGGGTCAATATTATAAATTACTTTGTAACTTTATGCTTGATTGTTAGGTAAGAGAAGTTTGCCTATTAATATTGAGTTTAAAATGGAAAAGATAGCGATAGCTTTATTGGTAATAAAATTTATTTGATTTAACTTTAGGGGTAGTCAAGTGGTTTTGAGTGTTGTGTTGCTTTATTTATGATTTGGATTCAATTATGTGGTAAGAGTTAGTTATCTTATTTATGATTTGGATTCCATTATTTGGTAAGAGTTGATGGTTTCAATTGTCAGTAGCCATGGAGGCTAAGATTTTTAGTTTTTGAAAATAAATAAATAAATAAATATTTGCTTTGTTGAAAACACATGGATTTAATGAGTGGCTTTTCTTCAAAGAGAACTAAAAGATACCACCAAACACTTGTTGATGGGTTTCTTATATTTCTAAAGTTTTGAGTAACAAAGTTGCCTTGAATATGAATCTTCATAGGCATTAACAATAAAGTTGGAAAGTTGAAGTTGGACCAACTTTTCTTCCTCGAGGGGGCTTCATGTAAAAGGCATTTATGTAAAGGGAATTTTTAGTTTCGCTTTTGTTTTACAACTTTAATAACTCACTTAACACATAATACCAAGCTTCTCAGATTGATTGAGTCACCCACATACCTCTCTAGTTCTTTGGAATGTAGAAGAGATCCCAATTAATGTGATGAAATCCTTTCTTTCCCTACAGGACAACCCATAGAAAGTCTTGCAAACATCTCTCCAATCAATAATCAATCACATGAAAAGGTACCTATTCTGACAAGTAATACATATGGATAGAAGTTATGGCCATAGGGAAAATATTGAATCTTCCTGCTAGGAACAATATCGGTAGAGACATCCATTTCTCTAATTTCTTGGCTACTCATTTTAGCATAACATCCGCCAAACCCTTCGACAAGGTCTAGAAGGAAAATGGAATCCGTAAAATATTAAATAATTGCCCACCCTAGATATAGGTTCAATCCTCATTAGTAATCCAATTTGGAAGGGTCTCTTGGGCATTGGATAGAATCATGTTTTCACAAACTAGAGCTTTCATCTTGATGCTTTATTGAGTGTTTAAACATTGTCAAGGGTGTTGGCTAGTTATTCTTCCTCCTATAAGATGGCTAGAGAAGAGTCATCCACAAATTCATGACCAACCATTTGGAACAAATATGACTTAGAGGGAGGAATACCCTTCTTCTGACCATGGGAGGTCCTATGGTGAAACATGTAGACCAAAGCTTTCATGACCATTACATACATAGCCAAAGCTAAGGGCCCATAATGCTTTCCTTATTGACTAGAAGAAATAAACTCCCTCAAAATTTGTTTAGTTATTAGACATGCACACTTAGTCCTCCAGAGGAAGGGTCTCAATTGGGCCTGCACAAGTAATGAGACAAAATTAAGGACTTGTTAAATAAAAAGAATGAATGACTATTCCTCTCAATCATAATATATTTTGAAATACATCTTAATGAATACAAATTTCAACACTTGACAATGATCCCATTCCATATCTTCCCAAACTAAATTAATGTTCTATAGACTGAAGTTCCCTCAAATGAAACATGTTTGTTAAAATGAAAAATAAAAGGGAGGATACACCTAATCCTCAAAAAATTGACGTTACCTGTAATCTTGTAAAACACATTGAAAAGGGTGATTGACCACCATTTGGTGACTTGTCAAGGGTCACTTACCTTGGGGATGAAATTAATAAAACATTTTTTGATAGTGGACTTTACAAATTGGGCCCAACATAGTCCTAAGTTAGGCCCAACACAATCCCAATTAGTATTTGTAAAATTCATAAGAGAAATTGCCAAGCCCTTGAGATTTGTCATCATCCATCATCATCAATACTTTTGTCAATTCAATGAGGGTCAACTATTGATCACATACTTTTTTTGTTGGGAGGAAACTCTATGAAATACAATGTCAATGCACGTCACATCCTCGACCATCAGTCGAACCAATGGATGGGAACATGAATTATTTACGAAGTTCTAAATCTTTCCCCCATGGCCAACTTACGAAATTCATAAACATCTAAATACGTGTGCATATCCATAATAAAATAAACGGATGAAAACAAATTCATTCAACAAACACAACATG
The DNA here is from genome assembly GCA_001517045.1 of Pseudotsuga menziesii. Classification (NCBI taxonomy): domain Eukaryota; kingdom Viridiplantae; phylum Streptophyta; class Pinopsida; order Pinales; family Pinaceae; genus Pseudotsuga; species Pseudotsuga menziesii. The sequence continues at coordinate 43,414 of LPNX010965856.1, read as the reverse complement.
CATATACCAACATATTTATCACAGACATAATAATAATAATAATCATACACATTCAAGCACAACAATGAATTAACAAGTAAACACTTATCTTTTCAATGAAGTTACTCAAGCAACTAGCTAAGGAAGAGAAACATTCCACCCAACTGTAGGCATTTTGGTCCGCACTTTATCTCTCTACTAAGAGGTCTCCCTCAATCTAGGCTATGTATCCACTGCAGAGGAATTACACAAGCTCACTCACATCCATAAACACACACAGTCATGCTAAACTAGCACGCAACTTGTTTTATCAAGCATTCAAAGATACAAGGAAGGAAAATGATAAGCCAATGAGCTCAACCAGACCTACAAGAATATCAATTGGCTTCAACTAGCATTGGTACCTACATCACCTACCACACCCAACACAAGGAAGTTTCCCTTCTCTTCTACACAGTCCCTCAGGTGCCCCTTCCCTCCATTTTTATTCAAGGTGGACATAGAAATTTCCAAGTTTTTAAACCTTCAAAGATTTGTTTCCTTCACATATTTATTCCCTTCACTAGGATTACCAATCCATTCGAACCTCTGGTCTCTCTCTAACTTTAATTTTCTCTTCGATTTCTGATTCCAAGCCACACTAATATTCAACGACAAAACTCAATTTCGAGGCTTCCAAATTTGTGTTTTCCCATGGATTTTTAGGTCTTTAGCACTCTCAAATTCTCCCCATGGTTGACATATATGGATTCCCCACTGGATTTCAAAACCCACATGAGTCTAAGGGCATTTTTTACACTCTAAAACATGACTTTTTCTTTAGTTATGATTACTGTAATTTTCACTTTTGGGAATGCATAGCTTGATGAAAATTGGAGTCTAGTTGCCCAACTGTAGAATGGGAATGAAGGGAAACAAATCTCCATGAGAGAAATAATCTTTTGGGTACCCAAAACTGAGCCCATAGTCAGCCATATGAATTTTTGGGTTCTGACCATGCTCCAATAAAATCATAAGCTTATTTCTCAATAGTCATCTTACAACATATTATTCCATTTGTTCGAACTTGTCTAGGGTTTGATTGGGAACAAATGGTTTCTATAGAATCTAGGGCTTATGCTTCTCTTACTTTAGTAAGAACAAATAAGATCCTTAGAAACTTATGATTCAAATTATCTTGATGAAATACTCCATTTTTTTTCACCTGGAGAAGGGGCAGTGAGGCAAGTTCAAATTTTGTGTTCCATAACAAATTGGAATACACTAATCTTGTATCTTCCAAAGGGGAGTTTCCATTAATTAGTGAGAATCGATCAAATTTTTGTTCATTTTCTAAAGGGAAAGAAGACAGTGGATCCTTTGATCAGTAAGGAAGTCCATTTAGGTAGTTGTTTACGATTTATGGCAGATGGGTTCTCAATATGACACTTGGAAACAAAGGATTTAATCCCATACTCCCCTTTCCTCTCCATATGTCATGTCCCAAAAATTTTGATTACAATACTTAGGTGAATATAATTAAATTTTAGCCTATAGTTAATTTTCTATAATTTAATTAGAGGATAAAAGGACAATGCATGCTCTTAATTGCAATATTATTTAATTAATATTTGTTTATGAGCGGATAATGGCCTAGGTGACCCAAGAGGGCACATAAGAGATGAGGAATATTTTTTTAGTTTCCATCCCCAAAAGGGAACTGGACAAAGCAATGAAAAGTAGGAAATAGGTAAAAATCAGTAAAAGCAACTAAAAGCAGAAAAAGACACAAAAGCATGAAAGAAACTCCAAAAGCAGGAAAGTAGTTCAAAAGCAAAAAAGATGGGACTTTCTAGATTTTTGTAAGAAGGATTCAAAAGGAAAGAGAAAAATACATAAAGCACAAACTAAAGTTACAAGGTCAAAATTTATTGAAAGAGGGTGCATTAGATGAGATAAGGAGGGTCCAAATGAGCTAACAACTTGCCAAAGAATTCTCAAACATGATTGGTTTAAATTCCTAGAAAGCATAGCCTAAAAGGAGGAAACAAAAATCCAATTGAAATTAGTAAAAGGAGTATGATAACTCCATTTTATATATTTTTCTCAATTATGTTTTGGATGTCATATCTCTAAGCTTTCAATTCGACTTGGGAGATGTGCTCTTGTTGCTTCTTCAGCTAGTTGATTCTTTAGTTAGATTTGTGGAGAAAGCATCCAAGATTTATCATTGGATTAATTATAGGTTTTGATGTTGATTCAAGTCTGGTTCAAAATTTAGGAGAATTTTTGTGAGTCAAGTAGTTTGAATTCTCAACATTTCTAATTCTTTCCAATGATGATTGTGTTAGCACCAGGATTTGGAGCCCCAAGGTTGAGGGGAGGGCCCGCTCCCGGCGTAACAGCAAAACCACTTTAGGCTGCGCCTCCGGCCCTACGCAGTCAGAGAGGGATCTCTCGCTTGTCTTCAAATCTTTAATTCACGTAAGATATTCACTCAGGGATGGTCAAGAGACCAGACTCCTGAAATGGGACAAAGTAGTGTGGCATGAGATGTAGGTGGGATTATCAGGGCAAGGGACCATTAGCAATGGAGTCGAAAAACTGAGTAGGGAACATTTGCAAGAGGGAAAGAATGGCGTGAGGTTGCAAACAGAGGCAAGATAGCCATCAATCTCGCAATCAAGAGATATTTAGTGGGTGTTTAGAAGATAAGAGAGAACAACCCATCACATGGAGCACCAGCGAGATGAATTCCACGTAACTTTAGAAGAAACTTTGATAAATGTCTGAAACAATAGGCAGAGCATAGCAAGTATGAATTCCAAAATTTTATACACTAAGTTACAGACATGAAAGCAATCAACAAACTAGAATGGAAACAGGATATACATTTCACGTAAAGAAGATACATATTGAAAGAAGCAACGACACATGAATCTATGGTTTAAGAAACAACTCTTCCTCTTACAATGAAGAGCCTCAACCCTTGAAGGTTTTCCCCAACCTTCCAAATCTCAACCCTTTCTCCCTCTTTCAGGAGTGTATTTGTACTATTCTAATGCTGAGACTATTCTTTGAAACAAACCCATAGACTATTTCCAGTCACAATCATGCATTAATAATATAAAGAGTGGGAATATCGCCACGTTTTACAAACATTATGGAGCTACAATGCATGAAAATGTGGATTGACAGCACAGATTTTTCTTCCTCCCCACTTTGTGAAAGCGATCCTCCATGTTGCATGCCGAAGGTCCATTGTCCATTCAGGCCACTTCAGATATACCTTTCTATTTCTTTGGCCAACTTGCTTCTTCCAAACTGTGTCACTCAAAGGCTGACAAGAAGACTCAAGTCTCGTCGCCCGATCATTTTCCCGACCCCTCTTTCTTCTGGGAACACTGTTATAGGAGGAGGCTGGGAAAAAGGTGGTCACGCATTTGGTGATGATAAACGACTTAAGAATCTCATCATCCCTGTACTACTTTCTTCCTCCTACAAGGAGGGTTTTCTTGGAGGCCATGCAGTTGGGTGTACGTTTGACCTTCTCCTCGCCCATGACAAAGTAGTCAAGTGGAGATTCTAGGAGTGGTGCCGAAGGCTCCGAACCTATATGGTTCGAGGGAAAGCATTTGATCCAACAGTCCTGCCACCACCGTGGGATGGGATTTCAGAGGTCGTGACTGTGACTAGGAGCATCGAAGAGAGGCTGCTGGGATGTTAAAACCCACACACAGCACTTCCAAGGCCTGGGCTGTGTAGAAGTGGGTGAACCTCTCTCGGTATTTAATATCTGTGCCTCGATGGTTAGTGACTTCCCGACGTATATAACCAGGATGACGAAGAAACACAATTTCATGTTCGCCAACCATCAATACCCCTTGTCGAACTAATTTCTCAAACCACACAGCCATGGATTTCTGCGAAAGCACTCAACACTCCTTGGAGTTCAACCTTTAGCTTAACTATTTGCACAACTTAAGAAGATGGATCTTTATAGGGCAAGATGAAACAGCCTAGGGATGGATATAGTCTTGAATACCGATTGATGCGACATTAGCCCATGCGACACTAGGGTGGGGATCTTCTCTTCTGATGTTCAAGTATATTATCCAATAATGGATAGGACTCTAAGCACTTCCCACGTGGCTTCCAAGCTGGTTTCAAGGACTATGGATTTGACCTTCTTGCCCTTTCACTCACTGTGACGGTGGCGCTGAGCAGACTCAGTTCGTAGATTCTCTTAACTTTGCATAGACGTTTGATTCACCATTTCAAAACCTACAGCTTCTGTTTCCCCACTTCGTTTTCCCACGTGAACCACGTGCCGGCCCTGTGGAGTTGGGAAAGTTATCGTTATTGGACAGGACTTTCGCCTCAGGTTTATCAAAGACAGCGCATGGGGGTATCAATCTATCCGCCAAGAAGCTGATTACACGTATGAATGTCCCATCTGCTATCATCTCCACACTAGATGTGAAGTCTGTGCTTGGGAAGTATTCTCAGCCTTCAAATTTGAGGAATCTTTTACTCCCACCGTCCACGTTCCATCATTTATGCCACCAACTTTTTTCTCTGAATTCAACGAACAGTTTTAGACCAAGGTCGGCCCTCGATCGTCGATCATGATCAACCTCTCCATGTAACCATTGATCTAAGTGGGCCCCACTACTTTTCGCAATGCGAGATCATGGTCTTCATCCTCGCTAGTTTGTATTGCAAAAAGAACCACAACCGTTGATCTCTTCTTTTCTTTATGAGGACCGTTGATATTCGGGGCCGGGATTGCCTTTCATGATTTGAAATCACAGTCTTATCCGCACAAGTCCGTTTTGTGAAATTGGCTAAGACTGTAGATCTTCCTTTGGTCTCATCTCTGCCGTCGAATGTTTCCGACCTTTAAACTTTTCGTAATTTGGAAAAGATCCTTCCTTCGAGCATGTTTTATCAATGAAACTGTTTCGGGCTGTTAATTAGGCTTTGCTTTGATCTCGGCTTTTCATTTGTTTCCTTGCTTTAACGAACCCCACAAAAACCATATTTTGATCGTCCTCCCGCATCTTGGGCAAAAACCATGACCGATCGTTGCTCTTTTTTCACTGTCTGGCGGTTCTAAATCGTGGACCAGGAGCCTCTACCAACTTGAATGGTGTTCACACAATGTTTTAAAGGAATGGGACCTTCCTCAAACTTCTGTCAGGCTCAAAATAGACTGTTAAAAATGGAGTGTTAACAACCAGCTCCATGAGGGTGTTGATGTATATGTAACTTCGGAATGTATTCTTCTATGTATCTTATGTATTGTAACCCGATGTTTATTCCGGGATGTTTCTATTATGTATTTGAGTCATGTGATCATGCCCCGATGTTCCGATCGGGAGGATTAATAATGTAATCAAGTCATATCAAGTCATTAGGTAAGTCCCCACAGTTTCGGGGCACTTGAGTTATTATACACTAATTAAGGTGTAGGCTCGAGTAAGTAATTGTTAGTTGGGCCGACATGATTGAGTGCACTTCAAGTCAACGGAAGAATCTAAATAGAGAGTGAGAGACTCTCTATTTATCACTTGTGAAATACATCACTTTCTCTCTCAAGTGTGGCACACTTTTGAAGAAGGAAATTTTGGGCCTAGACAGAAGACAGAAGACTACTGCTGTTTTGGGAGATCTCTTACTATTTTGGTTTTGATTCTATCTTAGAGGAAGTTGCGGGGTTTTCTCCTTTATGGTTTCCCCGAGGAAAACTCTTTGTGTCTCTTGTCTCTTATGATGTGCTTGTGTTTTATTGCTGTGCTTGTTATTCTCTCAGTGAAAAGATCCTAAGATCATAATGCTAGCTTAAATGTTGAAAAACTAACATGGTATCAGAGATAACCTGAGAAGAAGACATTGTGCAGCTGTAGAAACTAGGGATTCCTAGTTTGTGGACCTTCCTCCATATATTTTCAGCAAAATTAAGGTGGAACAACTCTCCTCCTTAGGGCGCATCTTTATGTCGAGGCAGAATTTGATTCCAAGCATTTTCAGTCTTCGATGTGGAAATTAGGGCTTTCTACAGAAGAGAAATTTTTGAGTGAGACCAGCATAGGGTTATTATCCTCATCAAAACCGAATTTTAGAGACCTGGATCAAGAAATTTGGTTGGGTGAAACTCCAGGAAATTCAAACCCTAGTTTGACCCTGAGCTAGGAGAAACCCTAAATACTAAAACTGCTAAATGTTGGTACAGTCGCTATATTCCGCGATTGGCAAAGTCGCAGAAGCTGAAAATTGTAGGGGCCAAATATAAAATCCTGGTGAATCCTGTGTCCAAAAATCAGACTCATATTCATTGTACTCCAGGAGATATGATCTCTCCAAGTTAGGGTTCCAGCCTCTTCGAGAATTCATCCCTGAACAGGACATCTGGGGAGATCTGCAATATCTTGAGCTACAAAGGTCCAAATGGAATTCCTGAAGATTTTCCAGAAAGGGTATGGACTGTACTTTCGGTGGTCTGAATATCAGACTCAGAAGATGAACCAGTGACACGTGGAATGCCATACAACTTCTCTGTTCTGAACAGTCCTGTAACAAGTCACCTTGGGAAAAGGATCATAAATCCCAAATGGTGAAACCAATTTTGATGAAAGTTGCGGTGTTGGATCAGGGACATGTGAGGTTACCTTATTGTGAAATTTCAGACACATAGGAGTAGTAATTTCAGAGAAATCACAGAAACAGTAATAGGAATTTCTGCAAGAGAAATTAGAAAATTAGGGCTTCTTGTTCCGGGAGCTTCCCTCCACTGTTTTCAGAAAAGGAGTACATTGGACAGCTCCATTTGAAGAGATCTATCTGTTCATCCAATCATATCTGAAATATTCCATGTTTTTAAAATTAGGGTTTTTGTGACAAACCTTAGATCAGCAAACTCTTGGACAAGGACGGACACCTCAAATCGGTAAGATCTAATCCTTTGCTATTTCCATTTGAGGTTCTCATTTCAAAGTGATCTATCACATCAGCTTGATGATAAGCTTGGTGAAGTTGACAACTTCCAAGAATAGAAGTATTTTATCTCTCTGGATTGGACACCTACATGCGTATAGAGGTTCCAGTTTCAGAGGGAGACGAGGCCAAAGAAGACATCATGCTCATGCTGCAGAGGATGATGAACCATCCAGAAAGAGATCCAGATATGAAAGTGAAGATTCTTCAAGCAAGGATGAATATGTTCTAATATTAGCTCTCACAGGTAACATTACTCATGGAAGTGATGATTGGCTTATAGACAGTGGGGCTTACAAACATATGACGGGATTCAAGGAATCCTTTGTAAGACTGTTAGAACATGAATCACCTCACAAGGTGAGACTAAGAGATGACTACCAATGTCCAATAAAAGGTAGTGGGAAGTATTGTTTGTGATAGGATTGAAGAAGAACTTTCTCTCCATTTCAGCATTGATGCAAAAGTAATGCGGGCTGCATTCATAGATGGTCAAGTCATCATATGGCCAAAAAGGAAAGACTATCGATGATGTGTTAGTGATTGAAGAACAAGAAGGAGGCTTGTACAAATTGAAGGGATATCCAGAACAAGCCTTGATCCATGACACAGTAGAGCCAAATGAGCTTTGGCATAGAAGGCTTGCACATGTGCATTACAGAGCACTACCTATTGCAAGCAAAACTGTTGAAGGTCTTCCAGAATTTCAAGCTATTTGAAGGGAAGAACAAAATCAGAATATGACTTAAAGAAACCAGTTGAAGAATGTGAAGATCCAGAATGTAGAGACCATGCAGTCATAAGAGTCTCTCAAATCAAAGAACAACTTGAAGTGGTAAAAGAAAAAGTGAAGAATGTAGAAGTGGTGATGGCCACCTTGAATGGCCTCCCAGGATCGTAGGATTCATTCATGTGAGGAATGTGTTCCAGAAGGAAGTGATTACTTTCAGAGAACTCACAAGAAGAAGAAGCTTGAGAAGAGAAGATGGGAGCAACTAAAGATCAAGCTCTTACCATCCAAAGAAGATCCCTCAATCAATGAGGAATATGAAGAACTAAACTCTTGAATAACTTCTTATCCACCTTAGCTTTTGGATAAGAAACGATGCTATTATGAATGAAGAAGATGATGAAGCTAAAGGCTCAAGAAGGAGTCTACCCTTGAAACAAACAAAGATAAGTATTCAATTATCATTTCATTATATTATTTTATTATGCATTTGTTTATATTCAGTTATTGTATTATGCATGATATGATGTTTGCATTAATGACAGAATACTACTAATATGCATGTGATGGGTAAGTAGCTCATGGGGCTATACAAATTCTACATTGCTACTTATCTAGAATGAAACCTCTTTGCTGACATATTGGATTAGTGCACAATCTCAATGTTGTCCTGGTAGAGATGGAAGGCATCTAGAAAGTTTCAATGAGATATGGATGAATGTTGTATTGGCTAAAGTAGTTGCATGATCATATATTTATGCATAAGTGTTTGCCAGTATAAATATTCCTTATGAAATGTTTCTAACCATACAATTGCATTTGACTTGTAGGAAAGATCGCATACATAATCGCCTACAAGCAAAGAAGAATGAAGACTTGTTCCGAAGAACAAGTGACGACAGTTCAAAGACAAAGAATAATATGACGAGTGCAGTGACATCATTGATGTAGAACCTTCCAGCCACCAAGAAGAAAGGGAAGATCAGTTCAAGAAGAATGATGTCTGGGCGTAGTATCGAGACCTGAAGAGAAGTTCATAGTTCCGTCATGCAGTAGATGGAAACATCGTGGGATACAAAGCAAGATTCGTAGCATGAGGCTTCTCATGAAGAGAAGGCATAGTCTACAAAGAAACATTTACAACTAATAGAAGTGAAGTCACATGACATGCATAATCATGTGTGCAAATGAAAGAAGGCCTTGTGCGAGTTTAGAAGACACCCATGGGATAACACATACATGATGAGCTTGATGAATATCTTAACCTTTGCTACAAGGTTGATAGAGGATGACAAGCTCACAGATGGGTGCAAGATGAACTTTTGAAGAAGTTCAAGATAGAGGATCTTAGTATCCAGTGATCCTAGATGGATACTACTTGTCACTCCAGTACAGAATGTTTCAATGCATAGAGTACAGAAGACAGAGGGAGTATGATGCTCCGCTTGAGAGGGAGTGATTGCAGAAGATCCTGAGGTTCGACATGGTACGACAGCATGGGAAGATTACTGATGATTCTAGGCTTTACTGAGAATAAAGTGGATTCCAACCTTTGATCCAAGGTTGAAGGTGGAAGACCAGTGATGCTCCTGTTATGTGTCGATGCACTACTGTTCTAGGTATGGAGGTGTGGCAGAGTACAGATGGGATATTCCTTGGACAAGGGAAGTATGCAATAGAGATCCTGAAGAGGTTCGGGATGATGGACTGCAAGGTGATGGCCACACCTATGGAATCGAACCTGAAGCTATTTGAGTGATGCTTCATCAGATTCGGTTGATGCTATGATGTATCGTCAGATGATTGGGTCATTGATGTACCTGACGAACACGAGACCAGATATCTGCTTTGCTGTGAACACCTTGAGCCAGTACCTGACAGATCCGAGAAGTGTTCACTTAACTGCTGCAAAGCATATTTTGAGGTACCTGAAGGGTACAATTGATTATGGGCTCAAGTACGATGCGAATCAGAAGATTAACCTGGAAGGTTATATTGATTCAGATTGGGTAGACAGTGCCATTGACAGGAAGAGTACTTCGGGATGTTGCTTCAGTATGAGATCAGATGTNGGAGGACTGGGGGCCATTCTGATATGATTGTTGGGATGTGTTCCCCTCATGATCAGATATGAGTGCATGCCCTTCCATCATTGTGAGCAGGATGTGTTACCGCCTGGATGGATGTAAGTGCCG
>LPNX010965856.1:10529-26407 GCA_001517045.1 Pseudotsuga menziesii | reverse complement strand
GGAAAAACAAGTGTCTTGCAACTTTTCAAGAAGTTGCTCATTTTGAATTGTGAGCTTATGAATAACTTCATTATTCTTCAAGTAGGATTCATGTAAACATTAACTTAGCTCAATGAAATTTTTTCTATCAAAAAGAAAAGACATGAAATTACCTTTGATGTTGCACATTTCTCTTTGGATCTTCTCCGTGTCTTCAAGGAAGGATGGCTCCTCCAAGGAAGTATCTCTCCAACAAGAATTTGATACCAATGCTTGAGTGTCATGGAGTATGCTAAGGGCCTCTTGGATATTCTTTTCATTCATCTTTAAGGACCCTTCAAGAAAATGAGGCTCTTGCAAATTAACATCCGCATATTCTTCCTTCTTGCTTGGACCAACTTCATGAAGCTCAAGTAGTGATGGGGAAGTTGATCTTGTTTCTTCTTCAACTACTACAAGGTATTAATTTTCAGGTTTAATGGAAGTTTGGCTTGTAGCAACACTTTCAAAATTGATCTCTATGTCACCAACATAGAGGTGTGAGCACCCATCAGTAGATGCTATTTGGTCCATGTCCATAGTAGAATTTGTTTCAGAATGATATTCAATAGTTTCAAGGTACTCTTCTTCCTTTTCATGTGATGTTTCCTCATCTTTTTCAAAGTCATTTGGGAGTGAATTTCGATCCTCTTCATGTAATGCCTTTTCTTCTTCATCACCCACAGAAATTTGTAGATCCTTGGTATCCTTACTACTTGTGCATTGATTATTATTCCTTAATGAGTTCTTATTTGAATTATTTTTTATAAATTCCTTCAACCAATCATTAAGGTCTTCACAATGAATAGTTTTATGTGCCAATTTGAATGCTTGATTAATTTGCCTGGACATATCATCACCACATGGATTAATGAATTTATTCAATTCATATATAACATCCATAAATTCAATAGGTGCCAATACCATGCTTTGATACCACTGTAATGTCCCCTTTTTCGAATTTTACTAAAATGCCCAATTTTCCAGTTTTTTCACTTTTTTGGCTCTTGACTAGTTTTGATGTCTAGACCTCCAAATTGACCCAAATGCTTCCAAATTTTCTATGAAGGTACATTAATGATAATATAACTTAAATATAATGCTAATTTTTTTTTTTTTTACCTCCCAATTACTTCTACAAACTTTTTTAATGTTATGTTCAAAGTAGGAGTCTTTACTAGCAAATTGGGGCTCCAATTCCCCCTGGGTAATTGCCGGAAATGGCTTCACAAATGATCCCAAAGTCACTTGAATTTATGAAAATAGGATGGGTATTTGTAAGGTACCTTTTAAAAGTCTCATATGCATCATGTTTCAGTTTATACAATCTGTTATGACTCTTTCCAAAACAACCCCCGAGTCACAATTTCGACCCTTGGGGAAAATGCACCAAATCTTCTCCCAATGCAATAAAAATGAGTAAAATGGATTCCAATGATTATGTACTGAAAATTATAATTGAAATAAACATTAATTACATTCCATACATCATACATTTATTAGAGATATATTCCTCCATTCGAAATAATAAGCATTACCATGGCATATATCAAAATGGAGTGGAAATGGTCATTGTTTGTTCATTAAAAGTCATTTTGACATACAAATCTTGGGATTTTCGACTTGAAACTTTCTGAGAATGAATAAAAGAGAATATTTAATGGATTCCAATCATAAATTGACAATTAAAGTCTCTCCCAATTTTAAATCATCAGCATTACAATGGTTCACAACAAGATAGTGGGGAAATGACACTATTTCTTCATTGTTCAACATTTTTACATGAATTATTTTGGGTATTTAGACCTGAGAGTCTTATAAACATGAAATACAGAGAATATGCATCAGAAAATAAGATAATGAGCATTACCCAAAGAGATCAATAGCTCACCCAAAGCGCAATCCCTCCATTGGCATGAATATGGTGTGAAAACTGGAAATAGTTGAGAGAGAGTGCTGCAATAGAAGAATACACATTATTTCATGTAGATTACACCTAAAAATAAGACTCCATTAAATATCCATCAAATACCTGAGTGGCCTTTCCAAACACGAACTAGGATGGGAATCTTTCACCCTCGAAATTGGATTAAGCAAGAAAACTAGTCATCCACTAGCTCTCACAATTCACAAATGAGAAAAAAATTCTTCTCATGAATCATCCCTGTATTTTATAAAAATTATTGTTTTTATAAGGTTCCAAATCCATCCATAAACCAAATCCAATTCGAATTGGTGTGGCTGCTCATGCTATGCCATGTGGCCTCTCTCTTCACCTTCCCTCTTCTCCCAAATTTGAGTAGGAGCCTCTTGGCCTTCTCCAAATCAAAATTTAGACCTCCAAGATGCTCTCTTCAGGCATGAAATGTCAGTATGTCAGCCTTCATATCTGACTTGGGTCATAACTGTCATAGAATCTCCATCATTGGTGTCATAGTTGTCATAAATGTAAGGGGAATCTAGCCAAGTGTCCATGAAACTCCCATTTGGCTCTTCCTCTCCCATGTAAGTTGCAATTCATCCCAAATTCGACCTATGAAGTATATGGACAATTATATTAACATTATAATCCATACAAGAACACTATACTTCCCATATATTCAAATTTGCAAGAGAAAGATACCATTTAACATAGGAATTCTAGCTAGTGTGGGCCCCATAGTCTCCATGTGTCTTCATGCTCTATTGCCACTTCCATTTTATCTTGTATTTATTTAATAAGATCAATTATTAATTATTTATCCCCTTATAATGTCTAAACATCATTTATTATCCCCCTTATTCCAAATCTCAAAGCTTCCACCCCCAACCTAGGAAACTAGTGATTTTCCTCCTTGGCAATTATTTGACTTTTAGCATCCATTTGACAACTTTCATGAATATGAAAAATGTGATTTGGACATTGTGACCCAATTCCAAATTTGGGACATTACAGGGTGTATGTTTGACCTTTTCATTTCCCATGAAAAGTATTCAAGTGGATATTCTAGGGGCGGTGCCGAAGGCTCCGGACCTATATGGTCCCAGGGCGAGCATTTGCTCCAACAGTACTACCACCAGTGTGGGATGGGATTTTAGAGTTCGTGACTATGACTAGGAGCATTGGAGAGAGGCTGATAGGATGTCAAAACCCACACACAACACTTCCAAGGCCCGGGCTATGTAGAAGTGGGTGAACCTTCCTCGGTATTTAACATCTGTGCCCCGGTGGTTAGCGACTTCCCGGTGTATATAACCAGGACGACGAAGAAACACAATTTCATGTTCACCAACCATCAATACCCCTTGTTGAACTAATTTCTCAAAACACATAGCCATGGATTTCTGGGAAAGGACTCAACACTCCTCGGAGTTCAACCTTTAGCTTCACTATTTGCACAACTTCAGAAGATGGAGCTTTATAGGGCAAGCTGAAATGGCCTGGGGATGGATATAGTCTTGAATATCGATCGACGTGACATTAGCTTGTGTAACGCTAGGGTGGGGATCTTCTCTTCTGATGTTCAATTATATTATCTGATAATGGATAGGACTCTAAGCACTTCCCACGTGGCTGCCAATCTGGTTTCAAGGACTGTGCATTTGACCTTTCTTTCCCTTTCACTCACTGTGACAGTGGCATTGAGCAGACTCAGTTTGTGACTTCTCTTAACTTTGCATAGACGTTTGATTCACCATTTCAAAAACTGCGCCTTCTATTTCCCCACTTCTTTTTCCCACGTGAACCATGTGCTGACCCTGTGGAGTAGGGGAAGTTATAATTATTGGACGGGACCTTCGCCTCAGGTTTATCAAAGACAACACATGGGGGTATCAATATATCCACCAAGAGGCTGATTACATGTATGAACGTCCCCTCTGCTGTTATCTCCACACTGGATGTGAAGTCTGTACTTGGAAAGTCTTCTAAGCCTTCAGATTTGAGGAATCTTTTACGCCGACCGTCTACGTTCCATCATTTCTGCCGCCAAATTTCTTCTCTGAATTCAACGAAAAGTTTTAGACCAAGGCTGGCCCTCGATCATTGATCGCGATCGACCTCTCCATGTAACCATCGATTCGAGTGGGCCACACTACTTTTCGCAATGCAAGATCATGGTCTTCATCCTCGCTAGTTTGTATTACAAAATGAACCACAACCATTGATCTCTTCTTTTCTTTATTAGGACCATTGATATTTGGGGCTGGGGCCACCTTTTGCGACTTGAAATCATCGTCATATCTGCACAAGTCCGTTTTGCGAAATTGGCTGAGACCGTAGATATTCCTTTGGTCTCATCTTTGCCATCGAATGTTTCTGACCTTTAACCTTTTCGCAACTTGGAAAAGCTCCTTCCATTGAGCATGTTTGCTTAGCGAAACTGTTCTAGGCCATTGATTAGGATTTTCTTTGATCTCAACTTTTCATTTGTTTCCTTGCTTTAATGGAACCCGCGAAAGCCAGATTTTGATTGCCCTCCCGCATCTTGGGCCAAAACCACGACCGATCGTTGCTCTTTTTTCCTTGTCCGGTAGTTATAAATCATGGACCAGGAGCCTCTACCAACCTGAATGGTGTTCACACAATTTTTTAAAGGAATGGGACCTTCCTCGAACTTTTGTCAGGCTCAAAATAGACTGTTAAAAATGGAGTGTTAACAGATTGATTATAATGAAAGATGTCGAGTCTTGAAACTATTATGAGAATACTCTTGGCTCATACTTGATGTAATTTATGTTATGTTTAACCTCTAATATTAGTCGCGAACTTTCATAATGTAGAAGTATGAATTCTTATGATTTTTCTACGCCCTCTCTATATTTGCATGGATTTTAACTAGTTTTAGTATAATTGTCTTCTTCTCAACGAATTTCAATTCTAATAGTTGTTGATTTTATCTAAAGTTGAAATGAAAATATTCCAAGTCCCATACTAGAGATTAATATCCCTTAGGAATTATTAGTTTTGAGTTGAAAATATCCTTGATATGTAGTACCGAAGTTTCCATGACCTCTCTGTGTTCCCAAACTTTATCAAATCAAGTATAAACTGTCATTTTCAAGTCTAATAAAGGGATTGTGACTTATACAAAAGAAAACCACTTCCATCACGCACCATAATCCATTTGGTTCCACATAAGTTTTGGGGGTTTTGTCTCAAATCCTTTGGTTTATCCAAAGGGTTGTATCGTGCATGAAGTAGCCCCGTATATGTGTAAAACTCAAATATCGAGAAGAATGCAACATGATCAGTGAGATCCTAGAGGAAAATCCAACCTTAACTCTATGGAGCCTATATAACTAAGATAATGGTTTATTTTCCTACATGATAACTCTTATTATGGATGGACACATCACTTCCCTTTTTGGAGGATTGAAAGTTTTCAGAATACTCCAGGTGTTGTCACTAGGTGGTGTAGAGGAGGATGCAGAAAACAACACACAATTATCATGTTCATTTGGGATCTTGGAATCATCTTTGGGATCAATTGTTTTATTTGGGAAGTACATGTATCAATATGTGGGATAGAGACATATGTTGAGCATAATGATTTTCACAAGGTCAATATCCTTCCCAAGTTTCATTTTCATTGTGTCCATCACCATATTTGTATGGACGAAGAAGTTCTAATTGAGACCACTCTATGTTGTGAATATGGTTGTATTGGATTTTAATCCATGCCCATTCATTTGATTCATGCACCCATTTATTGACAATCTTACATAAGGAAAACATACAACAAGCAGCTTGGTGTGTTTGAATTTGCTTCCTTTGACATCACTATGATTCATTCTAGAATGTTGGAAAGGAATTATCTCAATTTGGAAATTAAATTGTACACTTGGGTAGAACAATCATTGGATGATAAATTGCTTGAAAGTGAAGTTGGGCGGATGATGATAATATATATTGATCTAATGTTTGAACAAGGAAAGGTTGGTGCCTACATGAAGAGAATTTGACCTACCTTAGTTTGTCCCTTTTCCAAAGATGTGACCAAGCTAAGAATAGCCATTGGATGTGATGCACCTTCTAGAGGATATCTCCATTTTATGAAAAATATGGCTATCCAAGTTATAGGATGAGTTTCTTATTGGGATGAGAACTCCAGAAAAGTTCCGAAAGGAATGAAAGAAGTGGTTGTGGGTTGCCCCATGTTTTCCTCCCTATATTTTTCTCCATCACTTGTGCTTGAGGGTGATTCCTTGGGACTAGGCACATGATTTAATTTTATGAAGAATGGACATGTCATTTCTTATGAGAGTAATTTTTTTCAGCCCCATGAGATGCACCATTTTATTTATAACAGGAAGATGCTAACCAATATGTATGCATTATCTAAGTGTAAATTTGAAGTTGAGATGGAACTAACAAGATGTCAACAAAAATGATTAGCACATGATATTATGGATGGAATGATTCATGAATATTAACACATGATATCCATCCACTTCCAAGACTGAACATACTCAGTACCCGAATGGGTTTTGAAGAAGAATAGTTTGGGAGTTGTCCATGCTTCACTCACATATGGTCACCATGGTTGTTTGGAGACTCGTGTTAGGATTTATAATCCTCCCTTGTCCATACTTAGTCTATTATATTATATTTTCCTAAGTTAGGAGTCATTAATTAATATTGGGTCCACTAGTACCATTGGGTTTACTTGGGGTATTGGTTCCACCAGTACCACTCACTAGAGTGTGGGGAACACATATAGAGGTTAAATGCAACTAAATGCATGTTCATGCATCAATTTATGTGCCTATGAGACCAATCCATACAATTTAGTAGCCGCTCGGAGTGCCACCACCAACCTCCTTCAGTTGTTGGTAGTTGGAAACTAGTTAAGCTAAGTTATGCTCAAGTTACATTGAGTTAAATGTCCTCTGGTTCAGTTAGAGCCAATCTTGCATGGATGCATGTGGGTAGGTTCCTGTTCTCACCTACCTCATCAGTTTAACTGGTTTAATTGATTAAGAGACTAAATTAGACATCTAGAGTTAGACTAGTGAGCTCCGATAGTGCTATAGACACTTCTAGTTAGCCATGCATTCATATTGAGTGGGTAGATTCAAATCATATCCACATGATTCAAATTCTCCTTTATGTAACACTATTGTATTTGGGATTAATGAAGATAATACTCTAATTTTACTGAGAAATACTTATTAGTTTTCTGTGAAATTTGGATTCTTTAGTGTGTATTTTTCATTCCATTCCACTGCACAATAGTACAATTCAATTGAACCCATTTCCTGTAGATCAATGGCACACTAATTTAAACATGGTATTAGATCCTGCTTAGGCATACAACAAGTGTGTCTAATCTCCATTATACACCAGAAGTTGTTGGGTTTCCACATAAGTTTCGCAATGTGTGCATTGCTAACTTTGGATTCATTCAGAGAAGTCTCTTCAGGAATGACATGCCTTGAGAAAGTGTACATGTCGAGATGGAAGGATTGATTCTGACATGATTCCAATTTGTTTTTTATTTTGCAGTGTTTCTTATAGGTACTATGTAGCTTAATTGAAGAGTTGGTTGTTCAAAAGGAAGAATTAATGGATTCTACTACTTTCTTACCTTGGATCCTTACACCCTTCAACTATATTGATTGGAGGGAATATATGTAGGTCTCCTTGCACAAGCTTGTCCTATATAGGATGAATATGGAAGAGAGATAGAACCTCATCATCCTATTGAGAAAAATAAGTTCTTGAACTAGTTGGATGAAGCATTTGGCTTCCTTTGCACTCATATCTCCAGGGATCTCCTCTTTCATCTTGAGGGATTGAAGACTCCTAAATAAGCTTGGGAGAAGGTTGAATTATTGTTTGGAGAAAAATATGAGATTTGGGGGCACATCTTAGAGAACGAACTAATAACATTGCAACCCAGCAGTTTTGAAACTATCCAACAATTTTTCACAAAATTCAAGTGTCTAGCACTACAATGTAAGCAATGTAGAATAGAGAGGAAGGAAGAGCAACTTGTGTTCTCTGTTCTCAACAAACTTGGTTTTGAGTACTATGTCTTTGTCTCTATCTTCAATTCTGGAAGAGTGTCCATCCTTAATTGGAATATGCCTTCACTTGATGTATTTTTTGAGTCTTTGATACAGGAGAAGGATAAGTTGGTCGATATGGGAGCCCTCCAAACTTCCAAGAACCAAGATCTTCTAATGTCAGACTCAACCAATGTGTAAGATAAAGGGAATCAAAAGGGGAAGGAGCATAAGGAATATGATTTGAAGCCAAAAGAGAGTCATAAGTATTCTGAAGGATTCTCATATTCCAATAAGAATAATAAGTTTGAAAAGACTAAGTTTCCTTATTGTATGAGAGAATTTCATTCAGAAAGCGAGTGCATGAAGAAGACCCTCGACCAGTTGTAAACTCTACTTGAACAGAATGATATTTCCCTTCCACAAGGTGTAGAGATGCCTGATGATGGAAAGAAAACTGAAGAATATGAGATATTTCATTCCTTGAAGGCATGTCTCACTCCGTCGAAGGATTACTTGTTATATTTTGGATCATCCAACCACATGGTTTCCTCCATGGAATCCTTCACCACTTTCACTCTATCAGGAGGACCTAACACTCATATGGGAGATGAATCCCAAATCCCAGCTCTTGACAGAATTTCAATTAAAATACAACATGATGAGTTCAATAATTTACTCTAGGTTCCCTCTCCTGCAACAAACCAAATTGTTCATGATGGAGAAGAAGCAGAATCTTCAACATAGTCAATTCGAATTGAAGAAAGTCTCCTTGGAGTGAATCCTTCTCCTTCTTCTACAGAATTTTATGAGATATCTAATATCTCATATTCTCGTATGGATGATCTAGAAGAAGAAATTTGGATCCATATTATTGAATAAAAACTCTCCTTCCATTATATGCAAAAATTCTCTAGTGATTCTTCTATTTTAAATTATGTGCATAGTTTACCGGTGATTGTTTTAGAAAATGAAGAGGAATTTGATTTCTCTATCTCTAATAATGTTGTTTTTGTGAATATAAGTAATAATTTGTATGTTTTTCAAGAAATGTCATATTTTAGGAGTGATTCATTTACTCTCATTGATCTTGAGCTTCTAGGAAATTCCTACATGATTGAATGCACCAATACTTAGAGTTTTGAAGAAGGAAAAAATTGTGCATATACCATCTCGGTGGAGCACACTCTTGGATCTGATATGAAATTATTTGGATTTGATATGATCTTATTCGGTTTGATTTTTTAGTTTCAATAGCTTCTATTCATGCTTATATCTGTTCTCATCAGTTTTGGTGTGAAAAATCAAGTACCGCATGTCTCTTTCAAAATTCTTGCTGGGGATTTGATGTCAGTTTTCTCTCATGATTTTTCTGATATTGTATTTTGTGGATAATTAGTTATTTTGGAATATATATCATATTATGTAGCTCAATAATTCCCTCTCCACATTCCCAGGTCTTCTCTACCTTTCTATTTGATCACATGCTCATCTCCTCACAGAACTAGTAAACATAGAGACATTCTCCATTCGCCTTGACACTTGCTCCTAACACTTGGAGCTGATTTTACCTTATATTTTTTGATGTTCAAGGCTGCAATATATCATTTTGTTTGCTTTTCCTCAC
Source organism: Pseudotsuga menziesii (assembly GCA_001517045.1). NCBI lineage: Eukaryota > Viridiplantae > Streptophyta > Pinopsida > Pinales > Pinaceae > Pseudotsuga > Pseudotsuga menziesii. The sequence goes on along the minus strand of LPNX010965856.1, from coordinate 16,773 downwards.
ATGGTTCAAATTCTGAAGAACTTTTTCTCTTTCATTAGTTGATCTCAGTTTCTCTACATGGGTCTAGTTTTCATCTTGCAACTGTCTATGATTTTGATTCAGTTGAGCATTTTCTTCTTCTTGAAAAGAGGAAAATTCCTCTAGAAATAGTCATTAGTTTGTATAGGTTCACATGCACAACCTCAGGATGTTGCTACACATAAGAACCATACTGTTGCACAATGTCGCAAATTGCAATAGAGTTTTTGCAAGTTCTTTCCCAAAGAGGAATATTTTTCTCCTAAGAATATCTTGTATTTCTTGTTCCTTCTTATCTTGAGGGGGGTTTTTTCCCATGATTTTTTCCCCTATTTCATCGGTTTATTAAGAAACATTTTTTAATTCTTTTAGATTGTAATGGGTTACTTTAGGCCTTGTTTCCAGGACCCATAGTTTTCCAAGTTAGGATTAAGGGTGGGGGGGTGTTAGGATTTATAATCCTCCCTTGTCCATACTTTGTATATTAGATTATATTTTCCTAACTTAGGAGTTATTAATTAATATTGAGTCCACTAGTAACATTGGGTCCACTTGGGCTATTGGTGCCACCATTACCAGTCACTAGAGTGTGGGTAACACATATATAGGTTAACTGTAACTAAATGCATGTTCATGCATTAGTTTATGTGCCTCTAAGACCAATCCCTATAATTCAGGATCCACTGGGAGTTCCACCACCAACCTACTTCAATTTTTTGGTAGTTGGTACCTAGTTAAGCTAAGCTATGCTCTAGTTACATTTAGTTAGACATCCTTCATTTTAGTTAGCGCCAATATTGCATGGTTTCATGTGGGTAGGTTCCTATTCTCACCTACCTCATCAATTTAACTGGTTTAACTGATTAAGAGACTGAATTAGACATCTGGATTTAGACTAGTGAGGTCTAGTAGTGATTTAGACACTTCTAGTTAGCCATGTAATCAGATTGAGTTGGTAGATTCGAATCATATCCACATGATTCAAATTCTCTTTTATGTAACACTGTTGTATACTATTCAATTAATACAGATAATACTGTACTTTTACTGAGCAATACTTATTAGTTTTCTGTGAAATTTGTCTTGTTCAGTGTGTATTTTTCATTCCATTCTGCTGCTCAATAATACTATTCAATTCCACTCATTGATTGTAGATCAATGGAACAATAATTTAAGAAACTCAAATGGGGGTGAGTAAGAGGTTTCATGAATAATCTTCAAAGAATATGCATTGGAACATGTGGAGGAGTGAAACCTATGTAAATACTATGTGATGGAATATATTCACTTTGTTGTCCTTCTTGATTGACATCAACAGTTTGTTGGCAATGTACAATTTCGTCAACACCCATGTTTTTTATTTCTTGAGGATAGAAAAATTTTGGGAGGGGAGGACTATCATGTCCCCAAAATTTTGATTATAATCCTTGGGTGAACATGATTAAATTTTATCCTATAGTAAATTTTATATAATTTAATTAGAGTATAAAAGGATAATGTATGCTCTTAATTGTAATATTTATTTAATTAATATTTGTTTATGAGTGGGTAATGGCCTAGGTGTCCCAAGAATGAAAATAAGAGAATACTTTTATGGGTTTTCATCCACAAAAGGAAACTTGACAAAGCAATGAAAAGTAGGAAAGAGGAAAAAATCAGTAAAAGAAGAACAAGACAGAAAAGCAGGAAAGTAGTTGAAAAGTAGATAATACAAAAATTTTCATATTTTTGTAAGAAGGCTTCAGAAGGAAAAAGAAAAAACCATAAAGCACCAACTAAAGCTACAAGGTATAAATTTATCAAGTTAGGGTTAATTATATGAGATAAGGATAGTCCACATGAGCTAGCAATTTTCCAAAGACTTTTCGAGCATGATTGGTTCGAATTCCTAGAAAGTAGGACTTAGAAAAAAAATCTAACAGAGGTTAATAAAACGAGTATTATAACCCCATTTCACATATTTATTGCAATTATTTTTTGGATTTGATATCATTAAGCTTTCAATTCGACTTGGGAGATGTGCCCCTTGTCAAAACTGGGAGATGTGCCCTTGCTGCTTCTTCAACTAGGTAATTATTCAGTTATATTTGTGGAGAAGGAATCCAACATTTATCATTAGATTAATTATAGGTTTTCATCTTATGTCAAGTTTGTTTCCAAATTCATAAGAAGTATTGTGAAGCCATTAGTATGAATTCTCAATATTTCTAGTTCTTTCCAATGATGATTGATTATAATGAAAGATGTTGAGTCTTAAAACTATTATGAGAATCCTCTTGGCTCATATATGACATAATTTATGTTATGTTTAACCTTTGATATAATTCCCAAACATTTATAATGCAGAATTCTATGAGTTTTTTATACCCTCTCTAGATTTGCATGGATTTTAATTAGTTTTTAGTATTGTTTTAGTTGACTTCCTTATTCTCAACTAATTTCACTTATGTCAGTTTTTATTTTTATCTAAGGTTTAAATTAACATCTTACAAGTACTAAATCATAGATTCATGACCCTAATCCATGCTTAATTTTGAGTTGGATATCTGCTTCCTATGTAGTCCCGAAGTTGCCATGACCTCTCTATGCTCCCAAAAATTATGAAATCAGATATAACATATAATTTTGAAGTCTAATAAGGGGATTTGTACTTATAAATAATCCAACCACTTCCATCATGCACCAAAATCCATTGGGTTCCACATAAGTCTTGGGGTTTTTGCTTTAGATCTGTTGGTCCATCCAAAGGGTTGTCCCCAGCGTGAAGTATCCCAATGAATGTGCTGATGTCAAATTAGGGATATTTTTTAGGTTATTTTCATTTTTCATAAACCTACAATTTATCCTCTTCACCAAGTTTTGTAAGGGTTTTGGGTCTAGTTATTAGTGTCTGCATAAGTCTTGTTCAAAACTAGTAAGTGCTTCCCTTCAATTTTCTTCCTAGTGTTCCTTACATCCAAAGAGGTACATTACACCCTAGTGGATAAACAAAACCCCTCATTTTAGTTTCTTCCATATCCAACTCTTAGTATTATATTTGTATTATAAATATTTATATTGTTTTTTTACATTTTTCCATGGCTCGCCAACACATCTCTACAAAATATAAAAAAATCGCATTGGTAAGTTGAGAATTATTTACAAGGGAATTGGAATTTAGTTCCACTTTAGTAATCATACATCGCATAATTACAATATTTATATATCAATCCAATGCATTCTAGGGGTCAAAATGAGGGTATTACATTTCCCTCCCCCTTAAAACAACACTATCCTTGGTGTTCTCAAAACTAAATAAAAATGGGTATGCCTCTCTCATGGAATTCTTGAGCTCCCATATAGCTTCACTGGGACCAAGGTGTTTCCATTAAACCTTTACTTGTATGATGGACCGGATTTGAAGCAATGTTACCTTCTTGTCGAGGACGTGTATAGGTTCCACTTGGAACTCTCCCTTGGGTTACACATGTATCTCATTCTAATCAATTGTGTGATTATGATCATGAACATACTTTTTAAGAAAAGAAACATGAAAAACATTATGATCACTCCTTAATAGGTAATGCAATGCTATATGCAACTTTTCCTATCTTATCAATGGCATCAAATGGCCCACAATATATCGACACTAACTTAACACAACTTCCCAACTTTAGGGAAATTTTCCTTCACTTTACTCTCAAACAGACATGATCCCAAACTTTAACTTCCTTTTGCACTCTTTTCAAATATGTGTAACTCTCCTTCATGTCCCATGCTTGCTTTAAATTTTTGTATATTAATAATTTCCTATTCCATTTCTGTGAGAATTTATGTCCTAAGCACTGTCTTGTTTACTAGACTATCCCAACTCATTGGATTTCTACATCCTTTGCCGTACAATGCCTCAAATGTTCTCATTTCTGATGATTCTCGATGTCAATTATTGTATGCAAATTCTACCAAGTGTAGGTAATCCTCCCACTTGGATGGATTACCCATCACATACATCCTTAACATCTCCTCAAGGAATTGATTCACCCTCTCAGTTTAACCATCTGTTTGAGGATGATACAATGTACAAAAATTCAATCGACTTTGCAATTCCTGATATAAACCTTTCCAAAATTGAATGTGAACTCTGCATATCAATATAAAACTATTGCTCTAGGTAACCCATCAAATCTAATACTTCCTTCATGAAGATATTCGCCATGTCACTTGTTAAATGAGTGGACTTGACTGGATTAAAATGACATTCCTTTGATAACTTGTCCATTACAACCATGATTGACTCATGTTGTCTTATTCTCATAGGAAAACCTATTAAAAAATCCACAGAAATTACTTCCCACTTCCATTCCAAAATGGGTAAAGGAGGCAACAGTCCTACTAGATGTTGATGCTTTGCCTTGACTTGTTAGCACCTTATACACTAGGAAATGTATTATACTTTATCCTTTTTCATCCCATGCCAAAACTATTGTTTTCCTGTTGCTTTTACAGTCTTGATATCTTGGATGTCTAGAGTATGGAATTTGATGAATTTCATCCATTACCACTTTCTTTAAATCTTCACAATTCTGAATATACAATTTTCCTTTATAAACAAGGAAATATTCTTCTTCGAGATGATATCCTTCACACTTTTTATCTAATTTAATTTTCCATAATTTCTCTTCTACTTGAAGGTAAGTATCATCATTATTTTCAAATTCAAGAACTCTTGTTCTTAAATATGATTTGCATATACTTAAGGTTGCTACATGAAATTTTATGTTAAGGGAATCTAGAACCTTATTCTCATTTTCTTTTACATGTTTGATTTCAAAATCAAAATCATGTAAAAATTCCAACCATATAGCTTTCCTGACATTTAAAATTAGCTGATCAAACAAATACTTTAAGCTTATGTGATATCTTATAGGCTCAAATATTTTCCTACCAAATAATGGCTCCATATATTCAGGGCATGTAATATAGATGCTCGTTCTAAATCATGAGTTGCATAATTCTTTTAGATATTTTAATTTTTTGGACTCATATTGAATCATGAGACCTTCTTGCATAAGAATGCCACAAATTCCTTCAACGCAAACATCCGTGCATACTACAACATCCTTCTTTGCATTTGCAATATTTAAAATTGGGGCACTAGTAAGTAAATTCTTTAATCACTGGAATTTTTCTTCTCATTTTTAGAACATACAAACTTTACATTCTTTCTTTACAGTGATGTAATTAGATGAGAAATCTTGGACAATCCCTCAATGAACCTTCTATAGTATCCTGCAATACCCATAAAAGATTGACATATGCGACATTCATTAGAGTGGACCAATCCATTATGGATTCAATCTTTTCTAGATCTACATAAATTTATTCTTGTCAACTAACACAACCCAAATATTGTATCCTTCTTTGAAAAAAGTCACACTTGCATATATTTGCATACAATTTGTGTTCTCTAAGAATTTTCAATATCATTCCTAAGTTTTCCTCATGCTCTTCTTCTTTCTTTGAATAAACAAGAATGCACTACAACAAAAACTGGATTTAGCGTCGAATTTAGCGCTGGATTTTAGTGTAATTTTTTCATAAATGTGGTGAACAATCCGGTGCTAAACTAGGTGCTATTGTACATTTTCGTAAAATGCCGTCTATTGCATCTTTTTTTTCGTCCTTTTTAACATCCATTTTTGTGTCCATTTTTGCACCCAATTTTTTGCATCTAATGTTACGCCTTTATTTGCACCCAATTTTTCAACTTCTATTGCATCTTTTTTTGCGTCCTTTGTTACATCCTTGTTTGCACCCAGTTTCACGCTCATTTTTGCATCCAATGTTGCGTCTTATTTTGCTCCTAGTTTTTCATCGAGTCTTGCACCCAATTTTGCACCATGTTTTACATAAAATTATGTGTCCAATTCTGCATCTAGGTTTTCATCCAATTTTAGGCCCAACATTGCGTCTAGTTTTGCATCAAAATTTACTTATAGTGTTGCATCCCCATTTGCATCTAATTTTGTATCTTGTTTTACGTCTTTTTTTGTATCCATGTTTGTGCCAAATGTTTCATCTCGTTTTACGTCATATTTTGCATCTAGGTTTGCACCTAGTGTTGCATCCCGATTGATGTCTTTTTTTGCATCTATGTTTGAGCCCAATTTTGCACCCAGTGTTGCGCCTAGTGTTGTGCCTAGTTTTGCACCGATGTTTGTATCTAATATTGCATCTAGTTGTGTCC
>LPNX010965848.1:27966-72862 GCA_001517045.1 Pseudotsuga menziesii | reverse complement strand
CCTTAGGTATCCATTGGTTTGAATCAAATCAATGGATACCTAATAAGAGATTTGATCCCTCTCGGCGCTTGATAGAGCCTAGGATTTGGATCTACGCTGATTATGTACAATAAATGTGACCAATAGCTAAACTTGTAATGATAAAACACTCAAAACATTCTAACAGCCTTTACTATCTGTAAAGTCTATGGGCTTTTTTTTCCTTTTTTAAATGAGGTGATGATTTGTTCTAAATACATGACATACAACATAAAACTTCAAAATATTAAGTAATAATAAAATATATAATAAAGTATAAATGTATTACAAATACATGTAATAAAAAAAATAAATGAATAAATACATGACATACAGCAATATTAAGAGTATATACATTTGTATTTTCATTTTTATGTTTATATTTATATTTATAGTCCATTATAAATTCAAATAATTATGTTCTACAACAATATTATGAGCATATACATAATTTGTATTTAATCTTTATGTTTATAGGATTATAAATTTAAATAATTATATTCTAGTACCTAAAAACAATTAAAAAGATAATTTTTTTAATATAATTTTTAAACATAAAAAAATATAGTAACTTTTAGTATATATACTATACACCCAATTAAAAATATATATTAATTTTTAATATACTATAAAATATCAACTTTTTACTATACTTTACAACTCATTAAACAAATATATAAACCATATACAAAATTTCGGCATTCCAAAACAAAATATATATATATATATATATATATATATATATATAAAGTGTGTGAATGTATAAATATACAAACTCATAGCATATACATGAAAGTTAAGGTGGCCATGAACTCACGGTCTTCAAAAAGTTTATGTTAATTTTTAGGTTTATAAAGGAATCTCGTGAACCCAAAAATCGAAGTTTGGATTTATCGAAATTTCGTATTTGAGTCAATTTAAAATGGATCAAATTTTTGGGATAAAATTCAATCATATAGAGAATTTAAATTACTTACAAATATTGAATCGGATTTAACTTTATTTTGATTTGAAAATGAGATATTTATGCTACAAAATTAACTTATTAAATGAATTAACTTGCTCCACAAGACAAAACTATTCAAAACGCACAGTTTTTTTGGGTTAATTCTGGCTGTAGGTTGTGGGTCAATAAATAGGCTTCAGTTTTTTTGGGTCAATTCTATGATTATAATGATTATAACCTACAATGCATTGGTTGTTTTTCTGCTTATTGTGTGAGATGCGCATTCCCCTAATTATTAACTAGAAGTTGGATCAAAGGTCAATGAAAACAATGAGGAAGCTCTCCTAATATTTACACTATTTGAAGGGAGAGATATAGCTAAGATAGACCAATTGTAAATAGTCAAGATGCACACTACATTATTAGAGTGGTAACAATGTCTTACATCACTCGAAGTTGTCGTTGGCTTTCAACTGAATGTTGGTGTGTGCACTTCAGTAGATGTTGTCATCGCATGTGAAAGAAAATAAGCCGGTCAAACGATAGAGATATTATTTGAGACCAGAGAGGTTCTAGTTTAAGTTTTGGTTTAGTACATCATTGTTTCTTATTGTTAACCAAGAGTGGAATGAAATTTTTTCAATTCTTATTTCATCCTAGAATGAAACGAATTTGTGATTGCCTAGTTTTTAGAATTTCCATTTGGTTACGTCAAAATATACAAATTTATCTTGATTATAACATTTTAAAAAATGTATTTTATAGACGTCAAAATATACAAATTTATCTTGATTATAACATTTAAAAAAATGTATTTATAGAGTAAGCAAGAAATTGTTCTACAAAATTATCTTCATTATACCATTTTAAAATATGTATTTTATAGAATAAACAAGATATTTTTCTTGAAATTGGGTATTATGTTTTTTTTTTAACATTGGGTCAGCACCATTCACGCACCATTTGCAAGTTAACCTCCGTGTCACTATCACTATTCTCCACAAAGCATAACGTGGAGGCCGCGGGCACAACCATTTGACAGACAGCTAACGGAGCCGTGAATGGAATGAATGAAATTGCAGCAAACAATCCGACAGTCTGACAGTGACAGATGTCGTTCTCCCAAATAAATCCAAATATAAAATATTTTGAAACCCATAATTAAAAAGCCAGCTTTCAGAATTCTGCGCTACATAAATTGTTCAATCCCATACGATTTTCTGCTGAATGAGTTGCTGCAAACATGACCGAAAGGCATTCCCTTCGCCTGGCAAGGCCTTGGACGAAGCTGGTAACTCCATGAGTCCAGGTTTGGAATCTCCCTGATGTATATTTCTGTTTTTGCCCTTTAACATTTAGTTTGCCCGCAATAATTTATAGTTGGGAGGTCTCTAATGGCTGACTAATTCAAATGAGTGAATTATAGTTGTATCTGACGTATATTTCTTTTTTTTCCCTTTAACATTTAGTTTGCCCGCAGTTGGGAGGTCTCTAATGCCTGACTAAATCAAATGAGCGAATTATATTTGTATTTTTCGTATGTGGTTGTGCAAATTTAAGTAATGGAACCAACAATTGGACCGGTTACAAAAGGGCGAGTGTAACCCTGCGAATAGAGAGTTAGAATAATGGCAACAAATATTCACAGGTGATGAGCTTTGGGATGTTTCTTATGATGGATGATATGGAGGTTTTCCTGTCGTTCTTTCCTGACTCCATTACTGCTCCATTTTGCCTGTGATGAATCGACTTGAATTGGAGATGTCACCTTATACCCAATTCAGCAGGGAAGGTCTCATATCTTAAGTTTGGGAGTACAATAATACAACACATATCTTAAGTTTGGGAGTACAATAATACAGCACCAGGCAAAGCCAATAGTAAGAACAGGCGCTACGTGAGAAAAGCTGGAAGTGAATAGGAAATTAGATTGAACAAAGGATGTATTTATGGGTTCTGTATGTAGGAGACAAAATATTGATTCATCATATGATTTCTGAGAGCTTCGGAGCATTGAGTTAAGTCATTCCTCCAGGCTCAAAGGTACGTTACATGAAAATACAGTTTTTGTTGTAATCAAATGAAGATTAATGAATATCCATTAACCTTCTGATTTAATCTCTGTCACTCTATGTGTGAAATAGGCAGCAGTTCTTCCCTTAAATATTAGTTAGAAGAGTTCATTTTGACATCCAAGCTATGTCACAAGGTAATCCAAGGGCAGGGTCAGAGTTACCCTGTAGGGCAGGGAGTCTCATACACCAAAACTGGCAAGTTGGCGATGGACGTGACCTTAAAAAAATGGCCTAAACCTCTACCCTTATTATCAAGCAGTATTTTGTAGACATTTGAGAACAACAGTATATTGCTTTGTGAGAGTGAAAAAACATTTTATAGGGACTTGTGAAAACCATTTTATTAATTTTGGAGATTTTAAGATGATGATGACATTCATTGCTTCTCGACAAACAACACGCCTGTGTATAAAGGAATTTTCAGAAAACTTCTAGCATTACCTACTTATTAAATTTTTTTTATTACGACTACTCTGCAAATTAAACAAATGATATCGTAGCAAAATGAGATCATCCTAGTAAAGCTTCTATACATATCAAACTTCGATGAAGTGCTAACCCCTTTAAAAAAAGAGAGCCACGAGCTCGTAGAAACCCTAAATTTAATTTTTAAAACTCAGCAAAGCCCTATTTTTAATTTAAAGAACTCTGCAAAACCCTACTCTTTCTCTGAAAGAAATAACTGGAACTATAGAGAGCAGAGGAAAAATTGTGAAACTTAAGAGAACGAGATTTCAGATTATACCTTTTCCTGATCACCGGGGTGGTCCCGGGATTCGAATTTGGGTCTAGGGTAACCTTGGAATCATCTGTAACCCTTAAGGATATATCATCTGTCATATTGTGAATCTTGTGGACCTGAAAGGAGCAAAGGAGAATGAAAACAACAAGATAACCCTTGCCACCAAAAAAAATGGCAAATGGCACCGCAAGGTGCTGCCGTCCATTTGTCAGAATCACAGCATTAGCCACGCTTTCTTCTTCTTCTAGGTTTATCCATCTAGAGGCGACATCATGAGCGGAGATAACAAAGGAATTGGGCTCTTTCAAGATAACCCTATTGATTCCGGGGACAGTCGTTTCAACTGCAGTTTAGCGGGTGCCCATTTCTGCAATCGGCTAAGAGGCTACGGCCACTTGATCTGAGAAACCAAGGAATGAATCCTGACCTCGGCTGCTCGGTCTGAGAAACCAAGGATCGAATCCCAACCTTGAAAATGATGTAGGGATGACAGTTTGTGTACCGCGAATATGATCACACCTCATCAAACAATGAATAGTGAGCGTGTTCGAACCTAACCTGATCAACGATGTAGATTACTGGAATCGTCGAATGAAAACATCAACGGATGAAAAAAAAAAGCATTAAATTCGAGGAGTAGACTCCCACTTGTTGAAACACCTTACGGCATAATTATTAAAAAAAATAAAAAATGGCATGATCATGATGTAATCTCCCTTCGTCTTTCCAAACATTTGTGGTTTCTCACAACATTTGTCCCTTGCATTCGCTACCAAAATGCATATAAAAAATACATGGCTTTACATCCTCCTCTCTTTAAATCCTCACCTCATAGTCATCACTGACCGCACGTCCTCACCTTATAATATCAATTGCGTCAAGGCGCGGAGACAACCATAAAATATCAAACATGTCTGAAGACACAAAGAGTAAGAGACAACTATAAGTAAGTATTATATTAATTTACTATATAAGTCTTTAATGGACACTATCAAGTGATATTTGACACAAGTTGGGTTTTTTTTTATCTTCTCATCACTCCTTACCAATGTGATTGCAAAGCATTCTTAGAAGGTGTTCAGTCCATAATTTTACGTCTTTTCCTCATTTTCGTGCCTTTTGGTGAGACAGTAAGGAGGGTAGCAACCCACATCAACATGGAAAATGGTTTTGACATAAAGGTAGATAGATTTAACTGTTTTCATTAAATAACTTAAATTTCCTACTCATGATTACTGATTCGTTGAATCATGGATTGGTACAAAAGAAAACAAATTTTAGATTCCTGAGCTCCTAATTACTCACACCTATAACTTTCTCAAATCCATACATTAACAAACTTATTTTGGTGTTTTGGTTCAATTTAAAAGGCAGGTTTTCAAGACTTAGACATGTAGTGAGTTGCAAGGCTCCAGTTGACTTAGGATTGATTCAGTTTCCCCTCCATCCCATACTTGTATGATGTCACAACAAGTGTTGAACAACAAAATTTAATTCCCCGACCTCGGTGATGCTACTGTTACTAACTTGCTTGGTATGTAGAATTTTTTTTTAATGTTTTTTTGTGTTGTGTATTGTTTTTTCTTAAGCGCCCAATGCCCATCATTCTTCCGTCTCTTGGGCTTGGATGGATGCCCTCTCTCCGGTTTGAATTAATTTTTTGGTTGGTTTTAAATGTATTTTTTGGTTGTAGATTTATTATAGCCTTGTTTTTCTTAGTGGCTTCCTATTGTGTATAGTTAACAATAAGCAATTCTCTCATGGTTCTATTTTTTTTAACTACATCTAGTTACAACGTTATGCATTATGCATAAGATCACACAGATGTTGCAATATGGTTATTCCATAGTCTGAGTAGTTTTTCTGTATAATGAAGTGTGCTCCAACTCGAAAAAAAATACAACAGAATAGTTGTTATGTTACTGCACTATAAAACTAATGTTACATGTATGTCAAATTAATGTGTTCAAATTGGGTTCTATTGAAAATATATAATTTTTTCATGTAGATATTAAGGGGTGCTCAATTGTTTAAGATTGTAAAAAATTGGAAAGACAATATTTGTTTTTTTAATTTTTTGGGAAAATGGTTTAGTTAATTTATAATTGTCAATTGGAGTACAATTAAGTATATTTCCCTTCATCTTTGAATGACTCCAAGAATAAACTCCCTTCCAAATGAAATTAAGACCCACCCTTCAAATTTCATCATTGATCCCAGTGTGATGCTTAGTCCACATTATGTTCAAAGGTGTAGTTGTTATTCAGTCATACCCCAACACCTTCCGTCCAGTGTAACTCACCTTCCACGTAACTCGAGGGAATTGAAACTATGACTTGATACCATGCAAGGTTTGTTGTTACACCAAAACCTGCAAATGTTGATAAACATTTCAAACCAGGCACATAACCCCATGATCCCGATGCAACCATTAGTACACATTATCTTTAGAAATGCCACGTGATACTCCAAGACATTTGACTCATTCTTCTAAAGAAGAAGTCACATTTGGGTTTACATATATATCATTCAATTCAAAATTTCAAAAAATAAAAAATAAAATATATATATATATATATATAATAAAAAGAAGATATCAATAATCATAATAAATTTATTTTTAGTTTATATATTTAGAAAAGTCTTAATCATAAAATTTTGAAATTATAATATAAATATATTTAATTCCATTTAAAATTCAAATTCATAAAATCTTTATACTACAATACAAATATATCTAATTCTATTTCAAATTTAAAAATAAAATAAAATATAATATAATAAATAAAAAATATAATAATCGTAATTATGAAGAAAGTAAGAAAGTGCTTGCACAGGTGTGGCTCAATGGCGATTCACTTGATATGAAGTCATATGTTGTAAAAAGGAGGCACAAGTTCAAATCACACCTGGGCAACAAAATAGCCTTTGATCCCTTGCAAACACCATACAACACAACAAAATACCATGCCACAAAAATTCACATCACCATGCCGTCACGTCCTATAGCAAAAAAATCGATGCAAAATTGTAAGTGGCTAAGAGAATGACAATTAAATACAATTTCAAAAAACCACTATTAAATATATGTTGTTTGAACTGTCTCACTTTATCTCATAAAAAAAATCAAAATCAACAAGTTCGATTAATTCGCCTATGCTTTGAGGACATAATAAATATTTGAATACAATGCAGGGGGGTCCAAGGTAAAATGTGTACCTACATCAAGAGATAGATCAAGAAAGAGGAGAGCAGTACATATATAATTTTTCCTTAAGTGCAATGATGCGCCCCACTGGCACGCACACATAGCCTTCACACATGACCATGGAAAGCGTGCTCGAGGCGTGTTAAATGGTAATTATGAGGGAAATGTTTTAAAATGAGGTTCAACCAAGGCTGGGATAATGTCCTCTAATAGAGATTACAGAGAGTTTTTGACAAAGGTAAAACTTAGTACTCGTATCCAATCAAATTGTGTCAATTCATTTGAAATTTAAATTTTAGCTAACAATACATTGTACTTGTAGTGACTCGCTTCATCTCTTTGAATTTACATGTGCGTGAGAGGGGGTTTACAACCCTGTTATGTCACCAGTGTTAAGTACACCATAAGGTCATCCCTTAACTGTATTACTGCATTATACAAGAGGATAAATCAAATAATATTAATTTAATTTTACATATCTAATTTAAAATAAAATATTAAATAAACATCTTAATACAACCTAATTTGCATTTTATAGTACAACCAAATTTGCATTTTTAGAAAACCTCACTACTATACTTTTTAACACATCAAACTATAGTACTGAAAAGAAAAGAAAAAACCTTATAAGACTCTCCACCAAATTTCAAAATAACAATTCAATCAAATTTGTATTTTTAGAAAGCCTTTGCTACTATACTTTTAACACATCAAACTAGAGTACTAAAATCAAGGACTCTCCACCAAATTTCAAAATAACAATTCAACTAATGTCAAGAAAAACCAATAATTAAAAAAAGCGTTGAAAACATTATTATTTATTATGAAAAATAAAAGGAATTTATGTAAAAACCTCCACCACATGCTATGTTGAGAATCCTAAATAAAAAGTAATGAGATCCCATTAATACAACCTCTTGTAATTTTGTTTCTAAAAACAAGGCCTATCCGTGATAATTAGTTAGAGTTGACATGCGTAATCACCATACACAAAAACATAAAGATTGACATGAAAATCACGGGTTGGATGGTTAACCATGAGGATTCCCATCATACCTAAAAATATACAAAATGATAATATTAAAAAAACAATTGTACTTGCGGGGAAATACGGATATTCGGCGAAAAAGAGTCCAAAAACAATTGTATTCGCGGGAAATTATATTCAACAAAGAAGGAGGATGTCGGGTAAATTGGAATTTTCTGAGGCTTGTTTTTCTGCAAATTGGTATACGTGTGGATGGTATAAATTGGATCATGGGATGTGTATGCTCTTCAAACTTTGCAGTACTGGTAAATGGGACACCTTCTAATTTCTTCCTTGCTTCTTGAGGGATCCATCAGGGCTACCCTTTGTCCCCTCTTTTTTCATCTTGGTCATTGAAAGCCTCAGCCTTAATATCTTGGATGCATAGAGGAAGGGCAAAATCAAAGGGATCCAGCTTTCCCCCAGCCTGGCAATCACACACCTCTTTTTTGTTGATGATGTTATCTTATTTGGACTTAGTATTGTGGATGAATGGCACGCTTATAAAGAGGCTCTTGACCTCTTCTGCTCTGCCACTGGTATGATTGCCAATCTTGAAAAGTCATCCTCCTTATATAATTATGTTGACGAGGAGACTAGGATGCACATTTCCTCCATACTTCCTTTAAAAATGGACCCCATTATCACGGGTTTCAAATATTTGGGATATTGTCTCAAACCCCTAGGGTACCGCTCAACTGATTGGAATTGGTTAGTCTCATTGTTTGAAAAAAGGATCAACAATTGGACCTACAGAATTCTTACGCTCAGGGGTAGAGTGATCCTCATAAGATCTGTACTCATTGGTATGGTTGTTTATTGGTTTGCACTTACATGTATCCCCAAGTCCATCATGAATTCTTTGAGGCGCTGTATCTATTACTTCCTCTAGGGAAGCTCTGATGGTAAGCAGAGAATACACCTTGTGGATTGGAACTCCATTGTTGCTGCCTATGAATACGGGTGGAATACGGTGGCTGGAATATCAAACATCTTGAATGGTTTGGGATTGATCTCAGACTTAAAAGCATGTGGATGGTATTAAATGGAAAGGGTATATGAGTCAAATAATTGCAGGCAAATACCTTAAAGATCACACTGTAGATGTTTGGATATGTTCTGAGCACTTTCCTGTAATTGGTACTTCATACATATGGAACAGATTTATCAGAACACTGTCCTGGATCACCTGTCAACTTGGATGGAGGGTAGGGAATGTTTTGCACATCAGGCTAGGAATGGATCTCATTGTTGGACTAAATGCTCCTTATTTGCTCTCATATGGCCTCAGAGATTATCTCTATGATGTCGAAATCACACATCTCGCACATGCACAGAACCTGGAATATGGGACTGACAATCATGAGTATTGGTATATTGTTGTTGATTTGAATTTGGGAGGTATCTAGGAAGAACAATGGACTGATTATGTTAAAGTATTAACAAACGGAGGCATCAGGATTAAGTCATCCGATGACACACTTCTATAGATGCATAACCCGAAGAATGGTATGGTTACTGCTAATATGGCTTATGATCTCTACCTCTTGCGCAACATAGACTACACTCACAACTCTAGTATTTCAACATCCCCCAGAAAATTAAATGCTTTGTGTGGCTTGTTATTGAAAACAAAGTTAATACCTGGGATAATCTAATAAGAAAAGGTTGGACTAGACCCAACATATGCTTCCTCTGCAAATGCGATGAAGAATCAGTCAGACACCTCTTTGTTTATTGTGCTTTTGCACGCGAGACCATAAACTTTCTTCACTGGAACTTTAACTGCTCATTGATATGGATTGACATTTAAGTGCTGGAAAATATTGAAAATTGGCTCAATATAAATGGTGATCTTCTCTATCTCCCTTTCTTTTTCATATAGACCCCTGTTGAAGTCTCGTAATTTTTCTATCTTCGAGGATAAAAAAACCTGATTTGAACAGACTGGGTGAGATTATTATGCATCAAGTTAATGCCTATCAGGTGTCACATAGCATAAAATCCAGAATCAGGAACATTGGCAGTGATCTTGTCCTTACATACCCTACATGGTTCTTTGATGGAGCTACTGCTAATCAAACTGGGGGTGCTGGTATATTCTTACTGATCAGTCAGACATATTATTTCTACATCATGTTGGGTTGTGGTAAGAGTGCCAACACAAGAGCGGAGCTTTTGTCCCTTTGGGCTCTTCTGTACTTCACAAAAGAAATTGAGCTCCCAATGCTGCATATATATGGAGACTCATCAGTCATTATCAACTGGGAAAAGGGCATATCTACTCTCACTACTCTAGATCTGGAGGCTTGGTGTGAAAACATTAAAGAACTTTCAGCACTTTTCTCATCTATTGATTACCAACATGTCTACAAAGAATATAATGAGAGGGTAGATATATTATCCAAGTAAGCGCTCCAATTGGAAACATACCTACTATCCTTCACTGAATATTATGAAGGTATAGTCATTTGGGAAGCTTCAATTGAGCCATTTTAGAAGAGCTTATGCTCCTTTTGGCCTACTCCACTAAACCTCTTTGGTTTCTTTGAGTATGGTATTGCCACTTTCCTGTTTGGTGTATCTTATAGATACCTTTGATTAACACCTCTGTGTGTTTGACTCTAGTCACTTCACTGAGCCCTTCCTTGGATAAAATTTATGGGCTCTCATTATCTTCACTTTGGACAACTTTGGATAGTCATCCCTCTTCTGGAGTGGACAGATGGAAAAGAGACTCTTTTTTGCCTCAGATGACTTTGTGTTGGACTGCTCTTGTTAGTTTTTGTATTGTTACTTGGATTGTGCTTATGAATGATATTTATATCATGACAATGTAACTTGTTACCTTTAATTCACTATGAATAACAAGGAACATCTATTTTTACTCTGGGAAAAAAAAGAGGATGTCGGATGAAGAATTGAAAATAAAAGGTGTTTATTGAAAAGCATTAAAATCAACGATGGCTTATTATCAAACACAATATAGAAGTAGAGAACCCTTTTGTCAGAATTCCTTGCAAATATATTGCAACAAAAACAATGAAGAAATTGCTTCAGAAAGGAAAAGAGGAAGAGGCTACAGGTTAAAGTATAAAAGGGGGAAAGATCAGATAGGTACTAGAAACATAAATAAATGGACGGGAAAGGATCAAAAGACCACCACAGTAATTATAGTTACCATATGAAACCGTCATTTGAAACTTCTATTAGGATGCCACGTCAACATTCTCTTGTACGTTGGTGATGGTCATTTAAAAAATTGTTATGTCACCTTCTTGATTGATTCTATCTCATCAAATTTCATTATTTTCTTGTCATATGTTCACACTGACCCAAACCAACAACCAGGTGTCTTGAGGTTGGGGGTTAATAAGATGATATTAGTCTATTTAAAAATATATATGTGAGGATATTGATTTAAAAATCACTATCCACATGAGATTCAATTAATACAACCTCCTTCACTTCTATTTCTAAGAACCAATCCATAAAAACAAAGATAATTGGAAAACAAAGTCTATTACTTATCATTATGCAAAGTTGTGGCCAATCCATAAACACAAAGATTATTGGAAAAATAAGTTTATCACTAATAATTAGTTAATTAGCTGGAAGGTTGAGAAACTCGGCCATACACATAGCTGCGGGAATACAGAGGTACCTGAAATGTATTGGTTCATCATGAGGATTTACAACATGTTTCAAAATTTACTAAAAAAATAGGCGAGCAATATTCAGCTTGCTGAAGGTCATTTAATGGGGCGACAACAGGCTTGATGCCCGTTAGAGCTTAAGTAGCTTCATATCTATAAGGCATCAAGCCTGCTACCACTGCATCAAATGGCATGGAGCAGGCTGAGTATTGCTTCCCGAAAAAATACACTCATACTGGGACATACATGGATTCCATGTTGTGAGGCAAAGATGGAAAGAGAAATACACCTAGAAAAATCGTACTATTCAATTATTATTTTGTCCAAGCCACACCAAAATGAACCATGAAATTGTGAACCGAGCATATAATCAGAGAAGGAAAATTAAATGCATCGCCCAGTTTCCTTATACACTAACGCAAATATTATGAATATAATTTAAAAATACCCCTCAAATTAGCATTAGCTAGAGCAGAGCGACCTGAGGTTTGGAATTTTGCAGCAAAGGTGAATGGTTTTATCCTTTTGGAACCCAATAGAAAAACTAAACAGATGATTATTTAGCAAAGGTGAATTACTCCTTCACTGAAAAATACACAAATCTAGCCTTTAAACCAACCCAATATTCAACACCAGACAATGTTCTTCACAACTACAATGTCCAATACCAAGCACACCCTTTAAAATAAAATTGAATCCAAAAAGAATTTCGCAAAATACACATGATCCAGAAAATATCTCCTCCGAGGAAAATAGGAGTTCAATTTATCTCCCTTACCAAGATCTCCGCATCTCTAAATCCATTTAGTGGACATCACAAGCTTTTGAAACGAAACAATTAGTGATGTACTGCAATGTTCTTGAATCCCTCTCTTTTGTGTGGTTAGTTGGTAACAAGATATGAGATACTATGATAAAGATGAGTATCCCATAGGAAAATTATATTTACATCAATAAATCAAAGAAATAAAAATGTAAATAGATGGGCTTACTTTCATTAAACCAACATAATCCCATCCTAAAATACAAAACTATTTTTATGTTTTTTCATACACATCTATTTTTATGTTTTTCCCATACTGAAAGTGATGTGTAACCACTGTGTAACATCCTTACACATCAACCCATCAATATTTGATGCGTAACTCATCAAAGGACATTTAGAAAATGTTTTTCAAAAAATTCACTACACTTCCAGGTTCCATCGATCCATCCATGACTTTTTTCTAGGTTCCCACTAGTTACCATATCAAACCATCATAATAAAACCTCTTTACTTCTATTTTTGAAAAAACACTCCATAAAAACAAAGATGATTGGAAAATAATAATACAATATTTCTAAAAAACCACTCCATAAAAACAAAGATGATTGGAAAATGATAATACAAAAAAATCTTACTAGCAAGGATATACGGATATTAAGCGAAAAAGAGCCTAAAAACAATCGTACTGGATGGAAATCATAGTCAATGAACAAGGAGGAGGTCATAAATCGTACTTGTGAAGAATGGAAAATAGAGGATGCTTATTTTTTTCTAACAAAAATGGAAACTGATATATTTATAAATAGTTAAACTGTATTCAACAAAAAGTTACAAAAAAACGTCATCACTTCAGAAAGAGTATCAAAGTATAGTAAAATCACCATATACATAGTTACAGTCATCCTAACATGAAAGAGCCTTCAATAAAAGACATAAAAACCCAAACTACTATATAATCTAACAAATTGACCAACATCTAGAAGGCCAAAAACTGCATATAAGTAAAAGACTAAAAGCTAAAGTATTGTTCTAAATATGTCTCCTCAAGAGAGGCTTCCTCCATTTTAGACTATTCATCATAGGTACTCTCAAAAATTACAGAAGAAGTATCTCCAATAGCTTTATCATCTTCAATAAAATCATCCTCGAGGCTATCAAAAGAGTTAACACTATGATCACTACTAACAAAATAAGATTCCTGAAGTCTTTCAGAAATTCCATCACTACCAACTTCATAAAGATTAACATCCAATTCTTTATCATTAGAACTAAGAATAAGGATAGGATGAACCTATTGAATAGTTTGCACAACATTATTACCCTTTCCAAAATAATACTCATATTTCTCCTCGACTTTGGAATTCCCCTCCCCTTATGAGATTTTCATGGTTTTTAATCAAAACATCATGTTTTTCAACATCTTGCTTTATATCTTGAATCTTGCTATTCCGGGTTTTAACAACCACATCAAGACAATAAAAATAAGATTCCAAATCATAACTAAGATGAACATAGCTATTCAAAATCTTCAATTGGTCTTGAACGTCGTTCAATTTAATCTAAAAGGAACTCATTTGTTCTTAACCCTTGCCACTTGTGCAGAAAGATCATCAATTTTCTTAACCATGTCCATATTGAAACCCCAACACAAGATGTCTCCTTCCAAATCCAAAGAGATAAAATCATGACTGCAAGCTCTATTATAAAGAGTTGCCATGGGATTAACCAAACTAGAATCAAAATGACTAACAAATAGAACATATGAAGGCACACAACCACAAATGCAACTTAAAAGATAGCCATTCTCACCAATATAGAACATAAAAACATCAATGATGCCACAACTCCAACAATTACTAATATCATTCCACGTATCCCAGACTTGAAAGTTAGAAGAGGAGTCAAGAAGACTATCAGAGAATACCTGGAAATTTTGAGATTTGGTTCAAGAAGGGTGTCAACCTCCCCATGCTATGGAGAAGACATACGAGCTCCATGTTTTTCCCTCCACCATTAGAAAAACAACAACAGACTAGAGACTAGGGTTGAACCGAGTCAGGATTCACAGAAGGAAATCCAAAATGGGACGAGGATGGAAAATAAGGGATTCATTCATGAACTTTGATATCCTAACCTCTTGGAAAAATGAGTTACCCAACAAAACACATGGATGCTAGCTATCCATAATAAAGACCATGCCTAATAAATATCGCTTGTTCTCCAAAGAAATGAAGTTATGGAAATCAGAGCTAAGGGATATTAACAAGTATGAGATTTCCCTCACTATTATTATATTCACATTGATGGAGATAAGAGGTTTGGTTGGCCAACTCATTAACTCAATGATTAACCTCTTTGAGCACATGAAAAAATGAAAGAGATTCAAAATGAAAAAGAGAATGTAAAATCCTCTCGTGGAGATGACCGCCAATTTGATCTGAGATATATTTTCCTTGGATAACTTGTGATATAATAAAAAGAGAGTCCCCAATCACTATTAAAGAACAAACACCAACTTTAGAAGACATCTTCAATCCTAAGAACAAGGCCAATATCTTAACGTAATTTTTAGTTCCAATACCCAATCCACAAGCAAAAGTCTTGAGAATATTTCCTCCAGGGTAAAAAAGAACCCGCCCCCTACACCTGCCACCCCAAAAACATAGGATGTTATTAAAAAGCATTAAAATCAACAATTATTTATTATGAATATTAAAAAGAGAAGCAAGAACCCGTCATTCCTCGGAATTCCTTGTAAAGGTATTGCGAATAACAACAAAACATGAAGAAATTGCTTCTGAGAGGAAATAAGCCGAGGAGGAGGCTATAACTATAAATAAATAGACTAAAAGGGATTAGAAGTCCCTCGCGATCATTAT
The DNA here is from genome assembly GCA_001517045.1 of Pseudotsuga menziesii. Lineage (NCBI taxonomy): Eukaryota > Viridiplantae > Streptophyta > Pinopsida > Pinales > Pinaceae > Pseudotsuga > Pseudotsuga menziesii. The sequence goes on along the minus strand of LPNX010965848.1, from coordinate 57,545 downwards.
AGTTACCATATCAAACCATGATTTAATATTCCTTATGAACCACGAAATTGTGAATCAGAAAGATAACCATAGAAGGAAAACTAAAAGCATCGCCCAATTTCCCTTTAGACTCTTGATCAAGTTGCCATTGATGCCAACAGTGTATAGTCATTGATGCCAACATGTCTTGGTTCCCCTTGAGGATCCCTTGAGGGTTAAGTAAGTGTCAGTGTCTAAGGAGACCTTTTGATCTTGTTCAAGCACAAGTTTGAAGCCATTGGAGCCCTTGGGACAATGGCAAAATCCCTGAACACCCTGTAGAGTGTTTAAGTATCCCAAAGATGTTTTATGGTCCCCCAGTTCAAGGATAATTTTAGGGGTGAAATTTAACCCATGAGCTATTTTTCCATGTTTTTCTCCAAAAAAAGATTTGCCAATTTGCACTTTTTGAAGTCCTGTTTCGCCCAATTTTAATGGGGTACAATTTTTTCACCCTAAAAATCGCCAAATTATTTTATAAGTGATATAAAATCCTTAGAGATTGAAATATTTTTAGAAAAATATCGCCAAATATTTTATAGCTTGCATTTTAAGAATTGGTAAGATTCGCCAACATTTATACACTTTTAAATAAGTATGGTTCCTTAAAATTATCCCTGCCTCGGTTGTTTCTTTGGTTCCCCAGTACCCTACAAAAGTATCCTTGGTGGGTTGAAGAAGTTGCAAGAGTCCAAATGACCCTTTTAGTGGCCATTTGTGTTTTATTGAGGTCATGGTACCCCATGAGAAGGTCTAGCAACCCCACAGGTGATGTCATGATGGATCTTGACCCTTGGAGGTCTCTTGGTGTGGTTGAAAAAGCCTATGAAGCCCCTTGTTCGATGAAGAAGCCATGAAGAAGCCCTTGGACCCACATTTGATGGCTTAATGGTCCCTATCCCCTTAAAGGTGGTGATGTGGTCATTAATGACTTGATGAAGACTTGGAACCCTTGATGAAGATCTTGATTCCCACGTATCCCTTGTTGGGGTCATGGAATCCTTGGAGATGGTCAATATGCATGAGAAGGTGTGGAACCCACATAAATGGCGGCATGATGACCCTTGGACACTATATGATCATTGATGGTGCATTTGGAAATGATTTGGGTCTTGGAATCCATACATATGGTGGTTTGTAAGACCATGATTGTTGGAGCAATTGATATGATGGAATATTTGGTTATGATTTCATCGTCACTTGGCGATGGAGTCCTATGTGATGGGCTTGAATTCCATGGAAATTATCTTGTTTAAATATTATATGATATCTTTGAAAGAGTCCTTGAAACCCTTGCGTGTGGTGCATTGAGTCTTGAACCATGGTGATGTATGGTCCTATTTGTGGTTATATGTATATTGGGATGTATATGGAGGTAGAGACCATGGAAGTGCCTTGATATGTTGAATAATACTTTGAAGACGACTTTGAAACTGTTGTGGTTGGTGGTATGGTCGTTGGCACCCTCATGTGTGGGGTCTTTGACGTGATGTACATATTTAAGAATTTAAGGGTATTTGACCAAGAATTTGCAAATAAACCCATCAAAGGGAGATAGTCCTCGTCAAGCCATTTCTGTTGATATGTGGAACATCTTCTAACTCCTTATAGTTGAAGTGATATGAATTTTTGAAGTTGGTGCACCCCACCTTTTTTTGCCAGTCGACCAAACAAAAGAGAATTTAATTATTTGTAATTTTGAATTGCATGTCGGCCCAAGGTAAAAACTTTACTCAACAACCTATATAAATAGAATATCAAACATTTCATTTGCTCATCATCAATTCTCTCAGTATTTTTGCAACTCTTGGAGAAAAGTGTGAAACTTTGTGGAGGATAAATTTATGGGCATCTTCACTAAAATTGGCATAACTTTCTCATATGGAATCAGAATTACAAAATTCTTGGCTCGTTGGAAATATTGTTACGAGGGCTATGTGGTGACATGATATATAGCTTATTTTGGGTTTTATACTATTTCTTAATATTGTGATATTCAAAAATATTGGTACAGGTTGGTTCAATTGAGTAGGATTGGCACAAGTTGCCTTATGTGTAATTGGCCTGAATCATATTGGTTGAGTAGTATGAGCAATTGGTTTAAATCAGGTGGATTGAGTTTGGTGTGTAGTTGGTTAGAGTCAAATTAATTGAGTTGGATGATATGAGCAACAGATTGATTGGTACAACTTGATTGGACAGGTTGATTGTACATGTTGATGAGTAGTGTGATACAGTGGACATTGATCAGTTGATGAGTAGTGATCAGATGATGAGCAGTGGCTAGTAGTGGCAGTGGTTGTACAGTGTGGTATAGATTGTGCAGTTCAGTACAAGTGTTGATTAGTAGGTCCCCAGGATCAGTGCGGTCGTGGTTCAACAATTACTATATTCATATCAAGGTGGTAGGAAGAGGCAAGGAAAGGGGGTTGTAGCCTGCTTTCGATTGTAGCCGTAGAACTAGGGATTTGTAGCTTCCTTCAGGTTGTAGCTTGTAAATCAGGGGGTTGTATCCTCCTTCCAGTTGTAGCTGGAGAACTGAAGTCATTGTAATAAGGGGGTTGTTTCCTCCTTCCATTTTTTTCTGAAAAAATATTATAAAGGCTTCTGTGGTTTTTCCCCCAAGACTTGGGTTTCCACATAAAATCTGGTGTTCTGTGTTTCATGCTATGCTTATGATTTGATGATGTTATAATCATAATGTGGTAATGCATAGAATTGAATAAGTTGTTGATTGTTAATAAAAGTGAAAAAGTAATAGAAGTTGTGCACACTTATTCACACCCCCTCTCAATGTAAATAGTTTGTCCAACAATTGGTATCAGAGCGAGTCATCACCATAAATCCTTACCAGCTTGACGTAGATCCTTGACACACCATGGGGTTCTCAATGAATGAAGTACCATTGACCTATGAGTCAAATTATTACTTGATCTGGAAAATGAGAATGAAGGCTTATCTTGAGGCAATTGGTGTATGGAAGTCAGTTGTTATTGGATTTACACCTCCAAAGAAAGAGAAAACAACAGCTCAGAAGGAAGCAAATAAAAATAATTCTATGGCTATGGAAGCCATATTTGAAGGCCTAACAAATATCCAAAAGAAGAAGATAGGGAAGTGCATCTCATCTAAGGAACTATGGCTCAAATTAGAACAACAATACTCCAATAAAGAAGAAGAAGCAGAGGTTATGGAATTAATGCTTGAATATCTAACAGATCTCCAAAAGGAGAAAATAGGAAAGTGCAACTCAGTTGAATAATTGTGGTTCAAAATAAATCAACTAAACTTAGACGAAGAACAACAAGCAGAATACATCCCCATCAAAAGGTCAGTACAATATCCATGTAGGTATGAAGGTAAGTCCACTAAACACTCTGTTTGTAATACTTTTAAAGAGATATGTTTATCAGGTATAGAAAATAAGAGCTATTCTGAATTCATTGAATGCAATACTTCATATTATGATGAAAACCCTTGCTCTCCGATAAGTGATATTATTATAGATAATGAAATTACTAATGTTTCGCAAGAAGTGAAAAATATTTGTGAACAAAACTAGGTATTGCAAGAGCAATTGGACAAAGATGAGAAGAGGAATCAAGAAGAATCTAAGAAGCCACACATACCATAATTAATCTGAAACTCTAAGTCGAAGAAGCTACCATAATCAAAGAGGCCATATCCCAAATCTTTGAAAGACAAACTTGAGAAGTCAGCCACAGAATTGAAAAGCAATGAGAAGAAATTGTCAAGCTCAGAAGACTGCTAGAAGATAAAGAAAAAGAGTTAATCTGCAAGCTACAAGACAGAGACAGTGAGATAAGTTCCTACAATACTAAAGAAATATTGAAAGCGAAGTTAAGAAGAAAAAAAGTACTTGAAATCAAATCCTTGAAGGCAGAGTTATGCAAGGTATGTCTAACAAACTTTGAATTTGAAAAGGACCTCTCAGAACTAAAAAAGGAGAATCATGCACTCAAAGGTCAACTGCAACAATCCCATGAGGTTGATGAGAATTCAAAAGGACAAATGGAAGACAATATCCTTGATTTGAACAAACGGGTAGAAGAAGCCAAGAAAATAGAAGAAGATCTAACGAGACAACTCCAAGAAAAGATAGAAATCTGTCAAAAGCAAGAATTGAATATCCTCTCGCTAAAGGAATACCTAGACAAAACAATTGCTCTGTTAAATACAAATTCAAATATAGAGAATAATAGTAAAGACTCTTGGAAGAGGAATAAAAGACTAAAAGTTATACACGTATTCTTAAAATATTCCATGATTAACAAGAATCAAGAGAAGTTACAACTTAGAGATATCCTATGATGTTCAATGGCTATTGTTACAAGTGCAATAACTATGGTCACAAAGCCATCCATTGCAGAGATCATGAAAAGATCATGCCAAGAAGAAAGCAAGATGGTTTTTTTGTTCAGTGTTACAATTTCTATCATTATGATCATTTCGCAAAGCATTGCAGGATGTATGGACTAGTTAAAGTTTGGATAAGAAAGCAAGTTCAATCAAATGATATGAACAACCATCAGCCTACTAAAGTATGGAGAAAGAAGTTAGTAGATTGCACCATTGATCAAAACAGAAATGATGAAACTATTGGGAAAAATCAAATGTTGTTTTGAAGACAATCGCCCGGGATATGAAGAATATGTAAAAGGATATGTGTAGTTGATTATCATATTTGAGTATCGTAGTTGGTTCCAACAGTATTCGTGTATTCATGTGACAGAATACAAGTTTGCCAAAGTAGCATCAGTGTTAAAATAAATAGTATTTCCAAAAGAAAATCTTGTTGCCATTAATGCAAACAAGAAGAAAAGTTGGAAAGGAAGAGAAAGTTAATGAAAACTGGAGCATGCCCTGAGGGGGAGCAGTATGGTCAAAGAATGTTCCCTTTGCCATTAATTCCAAAGTGGGAGAGAAGTTGTGAATAGGGGGAGCATGTTCTGAAGAATATTTATGGTGTTGTCATCAATGACAAAGGGGGAGATTGTTGATTAAGTTGTCATTGATGCCAACATTGTATATTCATTGATGCTAATATGTCTTTGTTCCCCTTGAGGAGCCCTTGAGGATTAAGTAAGTATCAATGTCTAAGGAGACCTCATTTGATCTTGTCCAAGCCCAGGTTTGAAGGCCTTGGAGCCCTTGGGACAATGGAAAAATCCCTAAACACCTTGTAGAGTGTTTAAGTACCCCAAAGGTGTTTTACGGTTCCCTAGTTGTTTCTCTGGTTCCCCAGTACCACAACTTATGCCCGAGTACCCTACAAAAGTGTCCTTGGTGGTTTGAATAAGTTGCAAGAGTCCAAATGACCATTTCTATGGTCATTTATGTTTTATTGACGTCATGGTACCCCATGAGAAGGTCTAGAAACCCCACAGGTGATGTCATGACGGATCTTGACCCTTGGAAGTCTACTGGTGTGGTTGAGGTGGTTGAAGAAGCCTATGAAGCCCCTTTCTTGATGAAGAATCCCTTGGACCCATGTGATGGCTTAATGTTCCTTGTCCCCTTAAAGGTGATGATGTGGTCATTAATGAATTGATGAAGACTTGGAACTCTTGATGAATATATTGATGCCCGTGTATCCCTTTTTGGGGTCATGGAACCCTTGGAGATGGTCATTATGCATGAGAAGGTGTGACACCCACATAAATGGCATCATGATGACCCTTGGACGCTATATGATCATTGATGGTGCATTTGGAAATGATTTGGGTCTTGGAATCCATACATATGGTGGTTTGTAAGCCCATGATTGTTGGAGCCTTTGATATGATGGAATCTTTGGTCATGATGCACTCATCACTTGGCGATGGATTCCTATGCGATGGGTTCCTATGCGATGGGTTTGAAGTCCATGGAAAGTATCATATTTAAATATTATATGATATCTTTGAAAGAGTCCTTGAAACCATTGCATGTGGTGCCTTGGGTATTGAACCATGGTGATGTATGGTCCTATTTGTGGTTATATGCCTATTGGGATGTAGATGGAGGTAGAGCCCACATAAGTTCCTTGATATGTTGAAGAATACTTTGAAACTCTTGTAGTTGGGGGTATGGTCATTGGCACCCTCATGTGTGGGGTCTTTGACGTCTTAGACATATTGAAGAATTTAAGGGTATTAGACAACGAATTTGCAAATAAACCCATCATAAGAAGATATTCTTTGTCAATCCATTTCCGTTGATATGTGGAGCATCTTCTAACTCTTTATGGTTATTTGGTACAACTTAATTGGACAGGTTGATGAGCAGTGTGACATAGTTGACAATGATAAGTTGATGAGTAGTGATCATATGATGAGCAGTGGCTAGTAGTGGTGGTGGTGGTGTAGTGTGGTATAGATTGTGCAGTGTAGTACAGGTGTTGATTAGCAGGTCCGTAGGATCAGTGTGGTCATGGTTCAGCAGTTTCTATCTTCATATCAGGGTGGCATGACAGGGAAAGGAAAGGGGGTTGTAGCCTCCTTCCGGTTGTAGCTGGATAACTAGGGAGTTGTAGATTCCTTCAGGTTGTAGCCTGTAAATCAGGGGGTTGTAGCCTCCTTCCAATTGTATTTGGATAACTGAAGTCATTGTAATAAGGGGATTGTTGCCTCCTTCATTTATTTCTGGAAAACTATTATAAAGGCTTCTATGGTTTTTCCCCAAGGACTTGGGCTTCCACGTGAAATATGGTGTTCTGTGTTTCATGCTATGCTTCTGATGTGATGATGCTATGATGATGATAATAATGTTGATGATGATATAATGATAATGTGATAATGCATAATATTGAATAAGTTGTCGATTGTTAATAAAAGTGAAAAAGTAAAAGAAGTTGTGCACACTAATTCACCCCCCCCTCTCAGTGTAACTGGTGTGTCCAACATACACAAACCCAAACATTATGAGTATAATTTAATAAAACCTCTAAAATTAAAATTAGGCAGAGTAGAGAGACCCGTGGTTTGGCATTTTGCAGCAAAAAGTGAACAATTTTAGCAAATTGCAACCCAACGACAAAACTAAACTTATGATTACACGAGGTTTGGAAAAGAATTACTCACAAATTATATCATGATTCGACAAAAATGAAAAAAAAATGGCAGTGAACTAAACTACTCCTTCACTGGAAAATACACAAATATTGCTTTCAGATCAACCCAAATTCAACACCAAACAATGTTCTTCACAAATGCAATTCCCAGGCCCAACTGAGCTACACAACATGGTCCCAACCACACCCTTTAAAATAAAATTGAATCCAAGAAGCATATCCAAAATATAGATAATCCAGAAAACATCTCTTGGCAAAAGATGAGTTCAATTTATTTCCTTGATCTGGATCACCCTGTCTTCAATCCCTTTCATGGACATGCCAAGTTTTTGAGAAAAAGCAATTGGTGATGTACTGCACTGATATTGAAGCTCACTCTTATGTGGCATTAGTTACTAATAAGGTTTGGGATACTATTGTAAAGGTCAGTATCCCATAAGAAAATAAAATTTGCATCAGTAAATCAAAGAAATGAAAAAGTAAAGAGATCAGAGGACTTACTTTGTTTAAACTAATGTAATCCCCATCTTAAAATACAAAGCTATTTTTATGTTTTTCCATACACAACTATTTTTATGCTTTTTCCATTCTAAAAGTAAAGTCCTTACACATCAACGCATTGGGATCTGGTGCCCACCTCATCAAAGAACATCTAAAGAATGCTTTTAAGAAAGTTCTCTATGCCTATAGGTTGCATCGATCCATCCATGACATGTTTCCACCACAACGTTAATTTCTATGGATGGTATATCTCACTCTCTCTAGAAAAATTCCACCTATATCCGCGTGTTCCCGATTTAAACCAATGATATAAATGGCATCTTTTTACAATGTTTTTTCTTTTCCTTCTATTGAAAGTGATGTGTAACAATATAATGGAATATTTTTTAATGACTTTTCCTTCTATTGAAAGCGATGTGTAACTATATAATGACATATTTTTAATGACTTTTCCTTCTATTGAAAGTGATGTGTGAATCCCTTGCACATCAACACATTGGGATTTGGTGCCACCTATATATTCAAAATACATTGAGGCCATTTTTTTTGGAAGGTACATAAGACATTAAGGTTTTGTCACCTATAACTCAGGTTAACATTAGTTGTATGGTTTCACTACATTGGTAGAGTCCATCAAAGTTATTCATGTAGGTAGCAAACCTCTGAGTGAAGTTATGCAAATTTTCTTTCTTTTCTTTCTTTAGGGCAATTAATCCTTTCATTAAAACAACATGAGTTTTCTGGATTCCATATTTGTTTCTAAACAACCTCTGAAAGGTATTCCAATTTGTAATTGAATTTTCCTATAGGGCAAAGTACCATGAGGCTGCTTTTCCCTTAAGAGTATGTGGGAACAATTTGCAGACTACATCTTCATGTTCTACTACTTGTAAACCTTCTAAAGCTAGATAAAAAATTTGTAAATGATCATCTGAAAGAATTCCTTCATTTGGTTCAAATTTGGGTAATGCCTTGTAAAAATTTTGAGGCATAGCATGTAATGGAGGAGTAATATTTAGAGGAGATCTATCCCTCCAAGCAAGTTGTGGAGGTGGTTGAATTGCATTCACATTGGCCATGATTCTGAGTGGAGATGGAGGACGAGACTGGACAGGGGTTCGAAAAGGAGAACAGTGAGGGGAATCTCGTCCCAACTAACTTAGAGGTTGGACAACTTCTTGCAAGGTTGTTTCTACCAGTTCTTCAAGGTCTTCCACTAACACTGAATCCTCTAAGTGAGGACGGTCCTTCTCATGAAACTCTCTTCTAGGTAAAGCAGGAATAATGGGTAACCCTCCAATCCTCTTTGCATACGCCCTGGTAATTCTCCTTAAATCCTCAACCGCCTCATTATAAATGGGATAGATATACCCTGTGCCTTTTTCTTCAGGAGTAGGTCTTTGAGGGATACTGGTCTCGAAAATGTCACTGGTGGGGAACTCTCGAGAAAATGAATTTCCTCAGCGAGCCATGCACTGGCGGCCCTCTTTCTAGCGCCAAAACCATTGAGGCCTGGAAAATCCCAGGAAACAACAATAGGGATTCTCCCCAATAAGCGTTCCCAATTAGCTCATTATTGTTTGGTATGGGGAATCCATCCGGTTTGCGGTCCGGCTACCGTAGGTCAAGTAACATTTAAAGCTCATTTTACCAGTTGCAGCCCGGTCCACCGTTTAAGTGTATTTTTTAGTTTTATATTTATGTATGATATGTAAGTGCCTAATTAAGTGCAATCGATAGAGATAACAAAGAGTTTCACAATGCGATGTGCAGGTTCTTACCTCTCGTCTTACCTCTTTTGCTTCTAAATCATAAACAAAGAACAACTTATACTAATGCTAACTAATTCTATCTAACCTATCCCTAGGGAGCAATATTGTAATTAATGATGAGTAATGTACTGTAAAACATGCATTTAGAATATTACAGATAGATGTTCATATTTTAGAATACATGAATATAAGTAGGAAGATAAGCAAAGAGATAGCTCATTGTCATTTAAAACATTCATTACTCAAATATACTGCGGAAGTTTCATAAAAATAAATAGGAAAACATTCATAACATGAAATAATTCGTAAGTTAGAATGATCTCACAGTTTATAGAAGAAGTCAAAACAAAAGTAGTTCACATTCAACCAGTCTATGGGAAGCATTTGAGACTCCACAATGCCTTCTCCAGCAGAAAATATAAACTCTTTATTATAAGAGGAAGTAGTTCTTCTTACCATAACATTTCATAAAGATAGCATGAAAAAAGGTCCTTTCATACATCTAAGTCACCTCTATTTATACAAATAGAAAAACCTCGAGTTACCCCCTTAGCATTTTAGGCTTCCCTTGACTAGTCTTCCTTTACAAAAATTTGTCTTCTAGTGCACGCACTTAGAAAAAAGATAAATAAAAAATATTACATAATTGATCAATCGTTTGAATAAGCCAACTAAGTGGGCCCAACCAGATCATTTATGAATTTCTTCCAAATATTTGCATTTGTTGCTATAGTCTCAAAACTAGAGGGCTCTAGGAATCTGATAGTGATCTCATGTTTAGCAACTTGAGATTTTATATTTACCACTTTGGTTGGAATCAAACGAAGATGATCTTCCAATAAATCACTGCTCATTGCTGCTTGTGCTATTGCAACTTTCAGCACCTTCTCATCCCAACCTTTGACCAGTTGAATACCTTGTTCATCCTCTTGCCATATTACCTACAATTTCTTCAAAAATCCTTCATGATCAGGCAATTCTTCTAACCTTCTCTTAGTAGATGTATGACAACGATTGTAAGTTATGAGAACTTTTATGCAGAATTCTGCACAAACACCTTTTGTCCTCTGGATCACCTTTACCAATTCCTCTGCTACTTTACTCACGAATTCAATTAGTTCATACTCCAGCTTCACTGTCTCTACGTCCTTGATGGGTGCATTAGCTGGAGGTTCGTTGGTTGTTTCCAACCAAGTCAAACGTCCTTGTAGAATTTCCAGGATATCCTAGGTCCTGTATAAAAATTAAGAAGTTGTACTCACAATTTCTTCCAGCCTTGTCTCTACTTGCTGAACTTTCAACATATATTCTGCCATTTGAAGCTGCATCTGATGAATTTTACTTCTAAGTGCGAGACCATGCTTCTTCAATGGCTCAATATCTGTAAACTGTTGATTAGCTGCTTTTAATGAAACTTCCAGTGAATCTTTATGGGTCTCCAATGCTACTACTTGAGTTTCATAATGCTTCGCTTTCCCCTCAGCAGTAGTCTTTTGCATCTCTAGTCCTGCCACTTTATTTTCTAGAATTCCTTTCACTTTACTCAATTCTTCAATTGATGATTTCATACTGTCTCGTTCTGCTTCTAAGATCTGATGTCTTTATCGAAATCTTTCAAACTCTGACAAGGTGGCCTCATATTTCCTTTTGGACTCTCTTTCAATATTGCTTGCTGATAATACCAAAGCATCCTTGTCTGACTGTAAGGTTTGGCATTCTACCTTGGACTCCTCAATGTTACTAAGCATGTCTTCGTACTTTCTTTTTAGACTTTGACTTTCATCTGTTTCCCTTTTCATGGTTTCTTTCAATTGAGTAATATTCTTATGATATTGTTCCAAATCCGTTATTATTTTATCAACATTGTCTTCACTAGCTAGGGTTGTGGCTACACCAGCCCTTGCCATTAATCTCGGATATTTATTAGTACCATGCACCACTGCCTTTTCAGTCACCATAACTCCCTTCTTTCCTCCAGTGTTCACTTTCTTCTCCGTTCTCTTAACAATTCTCTTTTTATCTTTGTCATAGAAAATAGTATTCAGATCAGGCACTTCATATTCTTCCATTGGAGTAAAAGGGATTAATTCAATTCGTGATGTTGAAACTGGATTTCCTCCCACTATGCTACTGGATGGAACATAGGGTTCTACTGGATCAGCATAAGACTGAGTTTGCTCTTGATTTGCATAGTCCTGTTCCTCTTGTGCCTTTTGTCGTAACTCCTCAGCTGCTTTTTCTACATGCTCCTTTTCTTTATCAGCTGCATCTAATCTTAACCTCTCATTTTCTTTCTGCTTTCTCTGGACTTCTTATGTTCTTTTCTCGACCTCTTCTGTTGCTTTTATTTTTTCTTCTTCTTCTTCTCTCAACCACTCTTCTGCTTCTTGGGCTAATCTATGTACCTCCTCTTCTTGTTTCTTCTGTTTCTCAGCAACCTTTCCCTTTCCACCAACCGTAGTTATCTTTGGTTTAAACCTCCTTCTCAAAGCTGTCATATTTTGAGCATTTTGGAAAATTTCTTCATCTTTATCCCAAAAGTTTGTGTACTCGAAATGCACCCCTGTTGCAGTACAATAATCAACAACCTTATTTTCGGAGTCATTTCTATGGAAAATCATTTCACCAAAGTGAAAATATTCTAGCTCCTTCACGAATTCCGTTGCAGTTTTTACTTTGGAAAACTTGTAACTCCCTATATAAAATGGGACTGGAGGATACACAACCTTCTTTTGTTCGAATAGGAATTTACCCACCCCATCAATGTATAGCTATCTTACTACCTCTTTATGAATAACATAATCTGTAGCATACTTAGGCACAAGGGAAGGAGCCCTTGACCCACCAAACATCCTCAAATACAAACCCTCCTCGGTCAAGTAATAATGTCCATTATCTTGCACAACCTTCAAAGCCTCCTTAAACATGCAATTACACTCAACAAGGAAAATCAATGTGTACAACGACATGATAAAATATTCACAAATATTCTTGTAGTGACTGTAATATTTGTGATCCCACAACAATTGGTATGAAGCATATACAGGAGACTACTTCGTATCCCATTGGCATTTCAGCAATGGGAATGGCTGCGTGCATAAAATACAATAAACCAAAATTGAGCTCATATAGAACTCTGTTTTCTTCTGCGAGACTCCTCCCAGTGCTGCACTTATGCAGGCAGACAAACTGTTAGACACTATGTTTTCCCAACTGAAGATGGTACCTTGAGTGGCTACAAATAAGATTCCTGGCACCCAACCTATTTTGAAATTCTTTCCATTGGCTCTCCCGAATATCCTGTTTAACATCAAGGCTATCAACCTGTATGGAGTACGAAGGCTTGGTGTTTCATACTCCCCTGAAGGCCTTGTACAAAAATTCTTTCTGGGATCATCATTCTTTTGATGGTTTCCACCACATCTCGATTAAGGTCTTTCAACCATCCTTCAGTCAAGTAGCTCTGGCGTGTTGGCAACTTGTAGGCCATGGACACATAGGCTGGGCTATAGGCAACATAACCTTGCCCTTCAGTGTTATCCAATATCATCCTTATCACATCAGCCCTGGGAAGGATCCATCCTATTACCTTTGAACAAGGGAAAAGCTCTGGTCTTGTAGACACCTTCATGATTGCTGATCTTTTGATATTAGCATAAATAGGTAAATCCTCGAATCCAGCCTTTGGGACACTCTGATTTGATATCATTCGGTATATTTCTCCCCATTTATATTCAGGATCAATATGAGTGATGCCTTTGGTGTCTTCATAGATAACCTCGACTCGGGTTATTATTTCTACCTCCGGTTCTTCATCTGTTGTTTGTGCCTTCTTTTTCTGTTTTTGAGGCATGTTGCTGTGTGGATGATGGGCATGTGTTGATCATACAAATTAGATTTAGTCTATTCACACATATAAATAGCAAACTATATACTGAAAGCAACAATGATATTAACCAAAACATTACCAACTCATCATAATGCATGTTAAACATCTTTGCTTCTACCCAAACCAAAATGTGCTTTATGTATAGGAAGCTAAAAACCACGAAGCTTTCAAAGCTAGTTCGGACACAAATTTACAAGCAAAACTTCCACTGGGAAATCCCTAGGTTTTCACTACGACCTTACATCTACAGGTATTAATACTAACGGCGGGTAAACCCTAAAAACATTGGACCGCTAACCCCTAAACTTGGTCTTTTCCCACAACAGAAAATCCCTCCCTCGGCATCCCATAACAACCTAACCGTGCTTCACCGACGGCTGCGCACTTGCCCTAAAATGGTGAAGGAGACGAGGGAGCGGTGCAAACGATGAAATGCTTGTTTGCACCTTGCCTTCTTTCTTCCAACAATTGTTAGAGATCAAATCATGGTTGGCTGCAAAAGGAACCAGGGCTGGTACGTGAGGTAAACGACGTCCACCCTAAACGACCGATAGCGAACCCACATAAAGAAAATACCACCGCATTCTTGACACAACCCCCACGGCACAAAAAAATGACCTAACCGTATCAAACTGCGGTAAAAAATGTTGAGCAACGGGATTGGATAAAAAGAAATCCTACCTGGAACTTCTGAGGGTGACCGGGACAAGCGCGACCTCTGTCGATAAGCAATGTGCTCAAACATTGACAGCTCCTTGGCTCCAATTGGTAAACGACAAGGTGAATAATGACTGTAAAACAACCTCGATGGGTTTTAAAAGCTTATACGCAGGTAAAAGGAATTCGACCAGGAAAACAAATGCATTAAAAAGGCATTGAAAACACACTTGTTAGCGGATGCGAAGCATCGGATGGCTTCTGAAGAACATGCTCGGGAGATCGGGCGGACAACGTTGAGACGGTCAAAACGTTTAAATAACCCTCGGCCGACCGAGTAACTAACAATGCATCAACATTAGAAAACGCTAAGGGAAGGCGTCGGATCAACTTTGAATTCCACATCCGCAACGTCAGCCAAGCCAACCACTAAGCTCTCAGAAAACTCTGAAAGAAACATCCGACATGACGGAAGAGAAATTGACAAAGTTTCTGCGGATATCAGAAATGGATAGAATATTAGCGATCCGGTGCGTTGGAACAGCTCAGGACTAAGATTTTGATACATCGGCAAAACTCTTTCGATGCAATAGACGAGGGGACATCCGATACATCGAAAAAGACTTCGGAAATCTCTCGATAGGGAAGATTGGCTGGCTAGACCACTGTGCACCCGATACATCGGAAAGACTGTCAAGAGTGCATCCGATACAAGGAAAACAACTTTCAATTTTTTCAAACTTTAAAGTCGTGGGGCAAAATTTGGTGAAAAAGTTAGACTTTCTAAGCCTTCTAAAAAACTAAAAGATAAGGGGGGCCCTAATTTTTTTTGGGGGGGTATAATAATTACAGCTGCAACAGCTGGGGAAGGTTCGATGAGGCCAGACTAAGGTGAGGCTCTATGTTAATACATGTCGTCCAGTTTCCTCATGGTTGAAGTGTCATTTTTAAAATTAAGGAAGGAATCTTGATGTTATTAGATTTTGGTGATTAATTTATTGTAGTGTAAGTACAGTTACATCTTTCATTTATATAAATTTTTTTTGGAGGGGCGAAAACAATAACAATGTGAACTTAACATTCTGAATTATGTTTATCTTATTTAAGTCTTTTTATCATAGCTAAATTTATGATTACCATTTAGGTCATTGATTCTAACTTGATAATTGAAATATGATGAAGAAGCACGTGCACTCTACAACCTAGGTGCGCCACATAATGTAATATCAATAATATAATAAAATGTATAAAGAAATACACACCAAAGTTTAATGCAAACAAAGAAAAAGTAAAATTATTTAAACTTATTTTTGAATTTATTTGTGTTTAATAGATCAGTTATTAAAATGGATTTATATTAGTTTACAATTTAATTATCAATTATGTAACAACACCTCATAATTAGATAAAAAAAATTACCGTGTGTATTTGCTTTACACACAACATACCTCAAAAAAAATATTGAATTATCCTACAAGCTAAGGAAGACTTAGACTAAGGCTAGAGAGAATTTTTTACTTAGCTTGGAGGCTAACATATTTTCCACTATGCTTAGCATTTTCAGGTTCTCGAGGGAGCTTCACTCTATTGTAAAAAGAGTGTATCACGACAATACATACCCGGGTTTAATAACTATATAATGACATATTTTTAATGACTTTTCCTTCTATTGAAAGTGATGTGTGAATCCCTTGCGCATCAACACATTGGGATTTGGTGCCACCTATATATTCAAAATACATTGAGGCCGTTTTTTTTGGAAGGTACATAAGACATTAAGGTTTTCTCACCTATATCTCATGTCAACATTAGTTGTATGGTTGCACTACATTGGTAGAGTCCATCATTATCAATTTAATAACAATTTATTTGTGTTTTTAGGACAATTTATTTTTTAATTTGTTTTCTCATAGTGTAATTCTAGTATAAAAATATATAAGAAATTATACAAATGTAAGTGATTTACGCTTGCTCATGATCCAATTGCAGTAGGGAAGGTCTTTTTAACAAATCCCCACCTAGTAAGGGCTTATACTCATACATATATACATATAAAGGTTTCATTGTTGTGATTTTGGCAACAGTAGATCTACGGTTGGAGGAAACCTCGCAAGTCTAAACACCAGAATGTTGGTTCTAGGGATACCTAAATTTTGTATACTTCTAGCTTTGTGTTTAAGAGCACTACATAGTTAAGTTTGCTAGCGATAAGAAGCATAGTTGATAGAGGTTTTAACATAATAGGTGATTGGAAGTAGGTGCAATACAAGGATATAGTCTGGTGGTACATATTGGAACTATGTATTGATGGGGGTATTCATGGGGCCAATGCATAACATACTTCGATTGACTCAACTCCAAACTAGTCTGCTAGTGTAAACTAAAATTATTTTTACATTGACTATTATAGGAAAAAATATTACAATGCTTAATGTAGAACCCTAAAGAATATATTAATGAAGGTAAGGTATACTATTAACATAAAATATTTACCTTAACAATGAAAATTCTAGAGTCATTTGTGTAGAATGAACATCCTTAAAGCTCAAGGAATTTATGTTTTCCAAATTTGTCTCTTATACTGTTTTATTGCCTCTGATTTTCTATTTTATCTCTTTTTGGGGTTTAGGACTAGTATTGGATTAATCAATGCCTACTAAATGACACTATAAATTTGGTTCTATTAGCTCAACATTCCCCATTTTAACATCAAATGGAGATAGATCCATTTAAGTCTACAAAAAAAATGACACCAATGATGTGCAAGCTCTTGTTGCTCATGAATTGAACCATCAATGCATAGCCCTCTTGAAGAATTAATAAATCATTTGAAACCCAATTCACAATAAAACAAATTGATACTACTTGTTTATTCAGTGTACACCTTTGAAGCCTGAGAGATGATATAAATGCCTTTCCATGATTAGGTTATAATCACAAAAAGATGAGCAAGAAACCACAAATAGATAAAAAAATGCAAATGCATTTAATATTAGATGTTTGTTATTTTTATTTAAGGTTTTAATCATTTACCTACACTTTGCATTTTGCTCTGTGATAGACGACCAAGGTAAAGTTGAGGTCATTGTACAAAGAGCTCTGAATCTCGAAGAATCGATAGCAGAGTCTGCATATTTATGTTTAGGAATTAAAAGAAAGCGTTGAGGTTACTATGGCCTTGAGTTTTCCCCAACCCTGAGATGAAACAATGGAATAGTCTAATTGTTTAAATGCACAAAAATATGGGATCTAGGTGCTAGAAAGAAGTCAAAGGAATGCATCAGGAAATATGTTCATGCAGATGCACTCAAGATAGTGTGCAGAGTATGAATTCATACTGGATGCATGTTATGTGCCAATGTGGTTGCTAACTTAGGCTTCATGTAACTTAGTTGCATGCACAAGTTACACATGGTAGATAACTAAGGCTACCTGTGCATATGCTTAGAAGGGCATGTAGAGTAAACACAAAAGACAAGAAAATGTGAACTATATTAATTAGTAAATGTTATTTTGGCTCTATCTTAAACGTTCTTTTGACATCATATAATTTCATGCGCGACCAACTTTATTCATGCTTTCAGATTAAAAATAATGAGAGCATAGATGGAAAGCTAGAGATTAACTACATATATAAATAAACAATAATCAAGTTGGGCTTATTCTTACTTATTAGGAGGGGTTTCGGGGTTGGGTTTTTACTTATTAGGTCGTGTTGAGGCCTAGAAAATACCAGGAAACAATAGTAGGGATTTTTCCCAATAAGCGTTCCCAATTAGCTCGTTATTGTTTGGTATGGGGAATCCATCCGGTTTGCGGTCCGGCTACCATAGGTCAAGTAACGTTTAAAGTTCGTTTTACCGGTTGCAGTTCGGTCCACCGTTTAAGTGTATTTTTTAGTTTTATATTTATGTATGATATGAAAGTGCCTAATTAAGTGCAATCGATAGAGATAACGAAGAGTTTCACAATGTGATGCGCATGTTCTTACCTCTCGTCTTACCTCTTTCGCTTCTAAATCATAAACAAACAACAACTTATACTAATGCTAACTAGTTCTATCTAACCTATCCCTAGGGAGCAATATTGTAATTAATGATGAGTAATGTACTGTAAAACATGCATTTAGAATATTACAGATAGTTTTTCATATTTCAGAATACATTAATATAAGTAGGAAGATAAACAAAGAGATAGGTCATTGTCATTTAAAACATTCATTACTCAAATATATAGCGGAAGTTTCACAGAAATAAACAGGAAAATATTCATAACATGAAATAATTCGTAAGTTAGAACGATCTCATAGTTCATAGAAAAACCTAAAACAGAAGTAGTTCACATTCAACCAGTTTATGGCAAGCATTTGAGACTCCACAATGCCTTCTCCAGCAGAAAATATAAACTCTTTATTATAAGAGGAAGTAGTTCTCCTTCCAATAACATTTCATAAAGATAGCATGAAAAAAGGTCCTTTCATACATCTAAGTCACCTCTATTTATACAAACAGAAAACCCTTGAGTTACCCCCTTAGCCTTTTAGGCTTCCCTTGACTCTTCCTTTACAAAAAATTGTCTTCTAGTGCATGCACATAGAAAAAATATAAATACAAAATATTACATAATTGATCAATCGTTTGAATTAGCCAACTAAGTGGGCCCAGCCAGATAATTTATGAATTTCTTCCAAATATTTGCATCTGTTGCTATAGTCTCGAAACTAGAGGGCTCTAGGAATCTGATAGTGATCTCATGTTTAGCAACTTGAGATTTTATATTTTCCACTTTGGTTGGAATCAAACGAAGTTGATCTTCCAATAAATGACTGCTCATTGCTACCTGTGTGATTGCAATTTTCAGCACCTTCTCATCCAAACCTTTGACTAGCTAAATACCTTGTTCATCCTCTTGCCATCTTACCTGCAATTACTTCAAAAATCCTTCATGATCAGACAATTCTTCTAACTTTCTCTTAGCAGATGTCTGACAACGATTGTAAGTTATGAGAACTTTTCTGTAGAATTATGCACAAACACCTTTTGTCCCCGAGACCGCCTTTACCAATTCCTCTGCCGCTTTACTCCAGAATTCAATTAGTTCATACTCCAGCTTCACTGTCTCTACGTCCTTGATGGGTGCATCAACTGGAGGTTCCCTGGTTGTTTCAAACCAAGTCAAATGTCCTTGTAGAATTTCTAGGATATCCTGGGTCCTGTCTAAAAAGTAAGAAGCTATACTCACAATTTCTTCCAGCCTTGTCTCTACTTGCTGAAATTTCAACATCTCCTCTGCCATTTGAAGCTGCATTTGATGAATTTTACTTCTAAGTGAAAGAACATGCTTCTTCAATGGCTCACTATTTGTTTTCTGTTCATTAGTTGCTTTTAATGAAACTTCCAGTGAAGCTTTCTGGGTCTCCAATGCTACTACTTGAGTTTCATAATGCTTGGTTTTCCCCTCAGCAGTAGTATTTTGCATCTCTAGTTCTGCCACTTTATTTTCCAGACTTCCTTTCACTTTACTTAATTCTTCAATTGATGATTTCAAACTGTCTCATTTTGCTTCTAACATCTGATGTCTTTACTGAAATCTTTCAAACTTTGACAAGGTGGCATCATATTTCCTTTTGAACTCTCTTTCAATATTGCTTGTTGATAATAACAAAGCATCCTTGTATGACTGTAAGGTTTGGAATTCTACCTTGGACTCCTCAATCTTACTAAGCATGTCTTCGTACTTTCTCTTTAGACTTTGACTTTCATCTCTTTCCCTTTTCAGGGTTTCTTTCAATTGAGTAATCTTCTTCTGAGACTGTTTCAAATCCGTCATTATTTTATCAACATTGTCTTCAGTAGCTAGGGTTGTGGCTACGCCAGCCCTTGCCATTAATCTCGGATCTTTATCAGTACCATGCACCATTGCCTTTTCAGTCACCATAACTCCCTTCTTTCCTCCAGTGTTCACTTTCTTCTCCATTCTCTTAACAATTCTCTTTTTAGCTTTGTCGTAGAAAATAGTATTTAGATTAGGCACTTCATCTTCTTTCGTTGGAGTAAAAGGGATTAATTCAATTCCTGATGTCGAAATTGGATTTCCTCCCACTATGCTACTAGATGGAACAGAGAATTCTACTAGATCAGCATAAGACTGAGTTTACTCTTGATTTGCATAGTCTTGTTCTACTTGTTCCTTTTGTCATAACTCCTCAGCTGCTTTTTCTACATGCTCCTTTTATTTATCAGTTGCTTCTAATATTAACCTCTCATTTTCTTTCTGCTTTCTCTGGACTTATTTTTCTTCTTTTATTTTCTCTACTTCTTCTATTCCTTTCTCAACCTCTTCCGTTGCTTTTCTTTTTTCTTCTTCTTCTTCTCTCGACCACTCTTCTGCTTCTTGGACTAATCTGTGTGCCTCCTCTTGTCTTTTCTTGGCAGACTCCTCTTCTTGCTTCTTCTATTTCTCAACAACCTTTCCCTTTCTACCAACCGTAGTTATCTTTTGTTTAAACCTCCTTCTCAAAGTTGTCATATTTTGAGCATTTCAGAAAGTTTCTTCATCTTTATCCCAAAATTTTGTCTACTCGAAATGCACCCCTGCTGCAGTACAATAATAAACAACCTTATTTTCAGAGTCATTTCTATGGAAAATAATTTCAGCAAAGCAAAAATATTATAGTTCCTTCACAAATTTTGCTACAGTTTTTACTTTGGAAAACTTATAACTCCCTATATAAAATGGGATTGGAGGATACACAGCCTTCTTTTGTTCAAACAGGAAGTTACCCAGCCCATCAATCTATAGCTGTCTTACTACGTCTTTATGAATAACATAATCTGTATCATACTTAGGCAGAAGGGAAGGAGCCCTCGACCCACCCAACATCCTCAAATACAAACCCTCCTCAGTCAAGTAATAGTGTCCATTATCTTGCACAACCTTCAAAGCCTCCTCGGACATGGAATTACACTCAACAAGGAAAATCAATGTGTACAACGACATGATAAAATATTCACAAATAGTCTTGTAGTGACTGTAATATTTATGAGCCCACAACAATTGGTATGCAGCATATACAGGAGACCGGTCCTTATCCCATTGGCATTTCAGTGCTGGGAATGGCTGCATGCATAAAATACAATCAATCAAAATTGAGCTCATATAGAACTCTGTTTTCTTCTGCGAGACTCCTCCCAATGTTGCACTTATGTAGGCAGACAAACTGTTAGACACTATGTTTTCCCAATTGAAGATAGTACCTTGAGTGGCTACAAAAAAGATTACTGGTACCCAACCTATTTTGAAATTATTTCCATTGGCTCTCCTGAATATCCTGTTTAACATCAGGGCTATCAACCTGTATGGAGTATGAAGGCTCATTCTTTCATACTCCCCTGAAGGCCTCATATGAAAATTATTTCCTGGGATCATCATTCTTTTGACGGTTTCCACCACATCTAGATTAAGGTCTTTCAACCATCCTTCAGTCAAATAGCTCTGGGGTATCGAAAACTTGTAGGACATGGCTACATAGGCTGGGCTATAGGCAGCATAACCTTGCCCTTCAGTGTTATCCAATATCATCCTTATCACATCAGTCCTGGGAAGGATCCATCCTATTAACTCTAAACAAGGGAAAAGCTCTGGTCGTATAGCCACCTTCATGATTGATGATCTTTCGATATTAGCATAAATAGTTAAATCCTCGAATCCAGCCTCTGCCACTCTCTGATTTGATATCATTCGTTATATTTCTCCCCATTTATATTCAGGATCAATACGAGTGATGGCTTTGGTGTCTTCATAGATAACCTCGACTCAGGTTATTATTTCTACCTCTGGTTCTTCATCTATTGTTTGTGCCTTCTTTTTCTGTTTCCGAGGCATGTTGCTATGTGGATGATGGGCCTGTGTTGATCATACAAATTAGATTTATTCTATTCACACATATAAATAGCAAACTTTATACTGAAAGAAACAATGATATTAACTAGAACATTACCAACTCATCATAATGGATGTTAAACAGCTTTGCTTCTACCCAAACCAAAATGTGCTTTCTGTATAGGAAGCTAAAAACCACGAAGCTTTCAAAGCTAGTTCGGACACAAATTTACAAGAAAAAATTTCATTGGGAAAACCCTAGGTTTTCACTACAACTTTACATCTACAGGTATCAATACTAATGGCAGAAAAACCCTGAAAACACTAGACTGCTAACCCCTAAACTTGGTCTTTTCACACAACAGAAAATCCCTCCCCCAACATCCCATGAAAACCTAACTGCACTTGAACGATGGCTGCACACTTTCCCTAAAATTGTGAAGGAGATGAGGGAGTGGTGCAGACGGTGAAATACTTGTCTGCACCTTGCCCTCTTTCTTCCAACAACTGTCAGAGAACAAATCATGGCCAATTGCAAAAAGAACCCAGGGCAAACCCACATAAAGAAAATACCACCGCATTCCTGACACAACCACCGCGGCACAAGAAAATGACCTAACCTTATCAAGCTACGATAAAAAACGCTGAGCAACGAGATTGGATAAAAAGAAATCCTACTTGGAACTTTTGAGGGTGACTTGGACGAGCGCGACCTCCGTCGGTAAGAAATGTGCTCAAACACTAACAGCTCCTTGGCTCCAATTGGAAAATGGCAAGGTGAATAATAACCGTAAAACAACCTCGACGGGCTTTTATAAGCTTAGACGCAGGTAAAAGGAATTCGACTGGGAAAACAAATGTGTAAAAAAGGCATTGAAAACACACTTTTTAGGATGTGAAGCATTGGATTGCTTCTAAAGCACGGGACCGGGAGATTGGGCGAACAACACCGAGATGGTCAAAATGATTAAATAACCCTCAGTCGGCCGGGTAACTAACAATGCGCTGACATCAGAAAATGCTAAGGGAAGGCATCAGATCAACTTCGAATTCCACATCCGCAACGTCGGCCAAGGCACCACTAAGCTCTCGGAAAACTCTGAAAGAAACGGTCGACATGGCGGAAGAGAAATTGACAATGTTTATGCGGATATCAGAAACAGATAGAAGATTAGCAATCCGGTGTGTCCCAATGGCTCATGACCAAGCTTTCGATACATCAGCAAAACTCTTTTGATGTAATAGATGAGGGGACATCCGATACGTCGAAAAAGACTTCAGAAAGCTCCCGATACGGAACATCGACTGGCTGGACCACTGTGCACTCAATACATCAGAGAGACTATTAAGAGTGCATCTAATACAAGCAAAACAACTTTCAATTTTTTCAAATTTTGAAGTCATGGGGTAAAATTTGGTGAAAAAGTTAGACTTTCTAAGCCTTCTAAAAAAGTAAAAGATAAGGGGGGCCCTAAATTTTTATTTTTTTTTTATTTTTGGGGTATAACAGTTGCAGCTGCAACAATTGGCGACTACCTGGTGGACATAGATCTCTGAACAACTGACCTTTGAAACAACAACTGATTTAATGTTATCTTGTTAGATCACTTTATTATATTTCTTTAAGATGTCTGGATTTTCTAGAATATAAGATTTATGAACTTTAAACATTGATTATGGTCCAAATGGAAAAGGGGAACTAGGCTTACATAGTCTTGATAACTCTTATGAGGCCAAGATATGAAGTTTATTTTACCTTTGCCTTTGGATAGCTTCCAACTTAGGCACCACAGGATTGTAACAGAAACAGATATATTCGTTTGTTCCTCATTCCCATGCCATTTTGCATTCTTTTGATGCTTCTAGACTTTTTTCCTTTTGAGTCCTCCATGATTGCTTTCTTTCTGAAATTTGGTTGAGGTTCTTCTATCCATAGTGTCCTTTTGTGTGAGAGATATTTTGATTTCAACCCACGAACGAAGAAGAACTTTCGAGCAATCTTATTCAAACTGATTTTTTGTTCAGTATGTCTTGTGATATATGTTTTCTTCCTAGTAGATTTTGACTCTTGTTATCCTTTTGGCTTTCATTTGTGGCATGGTATCATTTAAATATAATACAATTGCTTACCCTGCTTTCTCTCCATGGGTCTTTTGATGTTAGCCTCCTAGGACAAGCTTTAGTGTGAAGTGAATGGGGCCTCAAAATAGTATTCTAGACTTTTTTGACCTTAGTTATTTTACAGGGATTTAAACAGGACTTCAATGTGTTCATAATCTATTCAGATAATCTGATATTCTTAAAAGATCCTTAAGCATTATGTATGTGCAAATAGCAAGCAGTATTTGGTCAAAGATATTAGTTTATCCAGAACTCTGATGAACTCCCAAAACCAAAAGTTGTGCTGGTTTATTGAAACATAAAGCAAAGCAAACCAAAAACTACATGAAATCAAATCTTAAGCAAGTAAAATGTAAATCAAATAGAACTAATCTAAGCAAAACTGAAAACAATCAAAACATTTGTTTATGTGCAAAGAAAAACTCAAAAACATTAAGAAAAATATGGTTTGAGAACTAAACCAATTACTAGCAAGTTCTCTTCCCACCCCTGTAAGTCTTGCAATTTGTAAGTTGAGGGGCCTAACTTTTCTGCAATCTGAAAAGGGCCTATCCATAATTGCTGAAACTTAGTGTGCTTTCCCTTCTCATCATGCAGGAGATCCCACTTAAGAACCAAATCACCTACTTCAAATTCTCTTTTCCCGGCTTTGTGCTTATCAAACCATCTATTCACCATCTCTTGTTGATGTTTAAACCTCTCTCTTGGTTTGGATCTAGACTCCTATAACTTTAGCAGATTATGGATTCGGATTTGCATAGCTTCATTATCAGTTTCTCTAGAGTCTTGGGCGAGTTTAGAGGATGGCAACAGAATATTAGTAGGCATGATAACTTCTTTCCCATATAATAGAGTGTAGGGTGACACGCCTAAGGAGTTCTTGGGTGTGACTCTATCAGCCCAGAGTGCATTAGGCAAATCTAGGTGCCAACTCCTTTGATTTTCTATAACCGTTTTCTTCAAAATCCTAATGAGGTTTTTATTTGTAGATTCTGCCAAACCATTTCCTTGCGGATAGTAGTTAGCAGAATAGTGTAACTTAATTCCTTTTTCATTTGCAAATGCAGTCAATTTAATAGATGAAAAATATGAAGCATTATAAAAAACCAGAGAAATTGGAACCCCAAACCTGGTCATAATATGGTCTTGCAAAAAGTCCATAATTGCATCTTCATTCACTTTTCGTAATGGAATGGCTTCTACCCATCTAGTGAAATAGTCTGTTGCTGTCAGGATGTACTTATGCTGCAATGAAGAATTTGGATTGATCTCTCTGATAATGTCAATCCCCCATTGTTTGAATGGTTCTGAAATAATAATTGGTTTCAAAGGTCCTGCTGCCCTTGCTTGTCTCCTGCCGCTCCTTTGACAAGTATCACATTTCCTGACATGAGCGTGAGCATCTTTAGACAAAGTTGGCTAGTAATACCATGGTAATACCCAGCTCTTAAAATCTTGTGTGTGTTGTATCTCCCAAGAAATGACCTCCAACATGCCCATCATGTAGTGCTACCACAACCTTATTTGCATCTTTACGTTCCAAGCATCTAAGAAAAACTCCATGGTAGTTTTTTCTAAACAACGCTCCATCAATAACCTAATATAAGGCTGATTTTAGACGTAATGATATTCTTTGCTTGGGATTCCAATGTTCCAGCAAATATCCTTCTTGAAGATAATGAATTAAATCTCTATACCAGGATTATGGAGCTGTGAATAAAGGACATACATCCACCATGTGTAATTCAGCTTCATTATCCCAATTGTTATCTTCATTGTCTTGACTCTCAGCCATCAATTTACAGAGCCCTTTTCCTTTAACTATGGTTTCTGGTTTGAATTCTAGATCATATTCTTGCAAGGCAGTCACCCAGTTACCTCTTCTTTCTCCCAACTCTTTTTGTACAAAAAGAGGTAATATTGTCGGGTGCGGGACTATTACCTTGGTATGGTTCTTAAGTGTATATGGTATGAATTGCTTCACCGCTTTAAAAAATGCATAGGCTTGCTTATCATCCGCATGATAATTTAATTCAGCCCCTTATAGACCAGTGCTCATAAATGATATGGGGTACTCATCTCCCCCTTCTTCTCTTTGTGTAAGCATTGCTGCTAATGAATCACTTGAAGCAAAAGTGTACAAGATAAAATCCTTTTTGAAGTTGGGAATTTTAAGTGATTGTGCATGAGCTATGGATGTCTTGATCTT
Organism: Pseudotsuga menziesii; assembly: GCA_001517045.1. Lineage (NCBI taxonomy): Eukaryota > Viridiplantae > Streptophyta > Pinopsida > Pinales > Pinaceae > Pseudotsuga > Pseudotsuga menziesii. Next base: position 31,425 of record LPNX010965848.1, on the reverse strand, counting down.
GTTAAATGCATCCTTCTCTAAATTGAACACTTTTCTTGACCATTTGTTGCAAAGGTTTGACTATTTGAGCAAAGTTTGGTACAAACCTTCGTACAAAATTGATTGTCCCCATAAAAGACTGCAGGGCCATTTTTATTATGGGGTAAAGGGATTTGTTCTATTACTTTAATTCTCTCCATCTCTATTGAGATCCCTTTTTTCGAAATAACATGACCCAATAGCTTTCCTTTGGTAACAACGGACACACATTTCTTAGGATTTAAAGATATGCCATACTTTCTACAACGCTCGAAAATATGTTTCAAATGAAATGCATGTTCTTCTCTCTTCTTAGAAAATATCATAAAATCATCTAAATAGACCACAACACTCTCGCCAATCAAACCGCGGAAAGCTATATCCATAGCCCTTTGGAAAGTTTCTCCAGTGTTAATGAGTCCAAAGGGCATTCTTCTATATGCAAAAGTCCCCCACTTGGTTCTTAAGGTGGTCTTGAGTCTGTCTTCTTCTACTAGTACTTGGTTATAACCTGAGAATCCATCTAACAGAGAGAAAAACTCAGAACCTGAGACCATTTGTAGTTTTTGTTCCATGGGTGGGACAAGGTAATTATCTAGACGCACGGTTTAAGTTCCTGAAATCAACACAAAATATAATTTCTCCAGACTTTTTTCGTACTAGGACCAAGTTTGAGACCCATTCTGAATGTCTAACTTTGAATATGATCTTAGCATCCAGAATCTTTTTCACCTCACTTTGAATTAGAGGCTCTAGTTTGGGATGCATCTTTCTCAGAGGTTGTTGATAAGGTTTGACTCCTACTTTGATTGGAATAACATGATGTATAATTTTGGTGTCATAAGTTTTGAGGTCTTTATAGGTCCAAGCAAATACATCTTTGTATTGTTTGAATAAACTGGTGAATTTACTCCTCTCCCCGGGTGAACAACACTTCCCCAAATTCACATATTTGGGTTCAGCCTCTAACCCTAGATTTATCAGCTCGAATTGCAAAGATGAGTTGTGTGTCTTGACATTTGCTGGTTTTCTAAACTTGTTGTCTATATCGAACATTTGTTCCAAAATCCTAACTCCTTTAGGGATGAAATTTCCATTCTGGAGGCCTGCTTGATGTTCTTCGTCATCTATTATAGCTCCTTTAAATGTATAATCATTCATTAGACATTCCAATATTTGCTGATCATCATCAAACACCCTCAGATTGGTGATGTTGTCTGGAATAGAAGGCCTGAAAAGCAATTCAATTGAACATCTGTTATTTGTAGGTACCAGCGTGGTACCAGCCTTGCAGCTGAAGTAGCTAACAAGTCAGCTGTTGCATTTTTTTACTCTAGGAATTGAAGAAATACTAAATGCATGAAAATTTGTTAATAAATCCCAGACTTCATTTTGGTAAGCCTTCAAATGTGGTGATATGTAATGAATTTTGTTTCGAACTTGTTTAACAACGATTTCAGAATCTCCGTACACTTTTAGATTTTTTTCCTTTTAATTCCATTGCTTTTTTCAGTCCCTAGACTAATGCTTTGTATTCAGCTATGTTATTTGTACATTCAAATTCTAATCTACATGAAAGAATATATATATATATATATATATATATATATTTGATCGACCAGGACACAGCTAGCTCCTGATCCTTCCAAGGTTTTGGAATCGTCAAAATAAAGAATCCAAAAATTTTCTACTCCTACTGAATTTGAACTACTAACTACATCTGAGACTAAATATTCTATATTACAATAAATCTTATCAGCCCGTGAAAACTGAAGAAGATTAGGCTGGATATTTGATATGTTACTGGCTTCTTCAGCTTGGTAATTTCTCGACTCCATCTCAAGAAAATAATTTCCCAACACAGAATTTAATGGTTCATTCTTGCCTTCCAATTGAGTTACGTTGTACTTCATTTGAGGTTCCCTTAACACCTTTATTTGGTTCTGACAACCTTTATAAGGTAACCATACATGTGACCAGTTTGATGCAAAATATCGGTCCAATTTTGCTGCCCAATCCCGTCTCAAAACCAAACCATAGGTGTCCGGGATATCTGCTAGAACAATGTCTATATACTGACAGGACCTCTCATCTGTTGATAAACGGATCAGGACATCTTCCATTTATCCTATCACTTTTACTACAGTGCTATCCAATTGGATAACTTGGCTGGTAATTGGCTTAGGTTGACCATTTATTTGCTTGCAAACTGAAAGCTGCATGACATTTACTGATCCTCTAGAGTCCACCAGACAATTATGCACGTTGTAATTGGAAATTTCAAAAGTAAGGAGGAATGCTGGATTTCTATATTTAGACTTTCCTCTTAAACTTGCTTCACCAATCTCTTCATCAGCTTGGTTATCATCCTGGGGTTCCTTCACAGGTGTTTCAAGTGATTTTAATAGATTTTCCTTTTGTTGGGGTAGATTACACATTTCAAACAAGGAGATATTTGCTTTAGCTTTTTTAATATCTTCTACAATGTCATATCCCATTTCATGTTCAGTAGAATTCTTCTTGACATTCTCAACTCTATTTTCGGTAGACTTTATAGGAACATTGATTTTCTTGGGACTTTGGCTTGAAATGACAAACTTAGGTATGTTAACAGTTTGAGTATTATTCTTTATTTTTTTCATGTTCTCTTGAAGTTTCTTAATCTTGGGAAGTATCATGTTATCTTCTTTCAATGAGTTTTGACCCCTTGTTTTTTTTTAACAAAAACAGAAAGAGGGGTTTGTATTAACAGGCTGTGCACAGCCATTCATTACATTTCCAAAGGGAGATATATAGCCGGGATGGCACATAGACAGCAAGCCATACAAAGTCTATTTCCCAAAACAGAGGGCAGAAAATTGCTTCTGAACTGCAAACTAAACGAGTTGTAAAAACCCTCACGAACTGACTACATAGCAGAGTGCAGAAAAACATCATTCATACAAAATTTTGAAACTAAAACCCCTAACTAAACTGAGAGAAAAGCAGACAATGAAATTCAGTTGCCTCTAAGCTGGCGAGGCTGCTGTACTGATTCTTCTTCCATGGGATGGGAGGCTGAAGCGTTAATTCCATTAACCCTGCTCTCTTGGTTCATTGAAACAAGCCTTTGGAGGTCGGCTTCAATACGCTCAACTCTGCCCAAGAGTTCACGCAGGTTGCTATCCAAATCTTCGGTGCGGGCTCCATTGTCACTGACATCCTGAGAGATCCTGCAAATAGTCTCGCTCATCCCCTTTATTTCCTTGGCTGTGTCTCTATTCTCCTTCACCCCTATAGCAGTCAATTCATAAACCCTTCGAAGGTTCTTCATAAAATCCTGCATTCCGAGATTATTACCCAAGTGCGCCATAATACCAAGGTCGGACAGAATTGCCAGGCGAGACAGCCGATACTGCAATGCTTGCTGGTGACCTGACTCACTCCCTTTATCAACCTGAG
>LPNX010965848.1:0-10101 GCA_001517045.1 Pseudotsuga menziesii | reverse complement strand
TTATTGAAATTCTATTGGTTCTTGAATTCCAACTCACAAAAACTTATTTTGGCACGTTTTCTTATAAGGCCCATTTTAGACACCAAATTTCCTCTAATGCTTGACACTTCATTGAAGATTTTTTTGTCTCATAGTGTCAATATGAATGATAATAAAACAATTACTGTCGCTACTTCCACCATGTGATGTTCACAACTTATTTTTGATATCAAGTCCATTGGATACTTTATCTCGAGTGTATCTTCAAATATCTTTTGCAAACACAACATCTCTTGAATATGTATATTCGACAATTACTGTCGCTACTTCCACCATGTGATGTTCACAACTTATTTTTGATATCAAGTCCATTGAATACTTTATCTCAGGTGTATCTTCAAATATCTTTTGGAAACACAACATCTCTTGAATATCTATATTCGACCCTCTAGGATGAGAGCCAAGTTAGAGTCGAAAGTCCACATAGACTTGGTTGGGTTTCAGATATATTAAGATGACAATGGAATAATGAAGGTGGTAAAGTAAGTTTTGTGGTAATTTTTTCTAAAGAAATTTTTATAAGGAAGTAAATGCACAATGTAGTTAGGAGTAATGGAGGACTAAAGGAATTTTGTGTTATTTTTTTATAAACATTTGCTTGTACTTTGAATATCAAATGCTATTGATTTGATGTTTAGCATGATATACGAGTGTCTATATAATTTGTATTTTATTTTTATTTTTATCCTCTTGTTTGTTATAATGGTTTCATTAAATAAGGATAATATAAACAAAAAGTACACTTTTTGAAGTGGTATATTGATAATGAGAGGCAAAAGTACGAAGCCAATTATTGCTAGGTTTGCCAATTATTGCTAGGTTGTTTGTTTTATGTGCTTTCTCTCTCTATCCTCACTTTTACACTTTTTTTTCATGCCCGTTGTGTTGCTTACCAATAGAAATTTGCGCAAACATCTCATACTATCCATGTTTTCTTTGTGTAGTGTGTTTAATATTGAACACATTTGAATAGAAAATATTCCAATTTAGAATTAAATTGCTTCATGGGATTTTAAAAAATGGAAAAAATCTCTCTTTTAACAACATACTATGTAAAGTAACTTTTAACAACATACATAACATTTAAATGGTTTTAATTTCTCTATTTCAGTGATTTCACTCTCTAACAACAACCTATCGATGTATTATTGCACCATTTTGGGGCAATTGCTAGCTATATGTTATATTTGTACAATGTAATGTGTAATATCTTGGTCTCTTTAAAACATGTCTTTGTTTTCAGAACAATAACTATTGCTATTTTAAATTTATAGAGATAATTTTTATTTATTGGAGAAGATTTATGTAATCATTTACCATGGACTATGTATTTACAAGGTTTTCATGTATTTGTTGTAGGGTGAAGTCATTTAAAGATGGCCTTTCCTTACAAATAATTAAAATTGTGCAAGCATTAATATGTTTATTTTTTTCGCCTTTCATATTGAATTGAGTATTGCTTCCAATGATAAGTTGAAATGTTTTCATATAAAAATTTATTTATATATGTTTTCATTTAATAGTTATACATAAAATGAAATGATGTCATGAAAAAAAGTCATTTAAATATATTAAATAATATTATATATATATAAATACATTGAACAATACTTTGTAAAAATATAAAATTATATCTTAATTTTATATAAAACATACTCATATATATATTTTTATCAATAATATATATATATTATATTGTATGTTGCAGGATTCATTTTATATTAACAGTAGTAATCAAATACAAAATACATAAGCACATGTGTCATTTTATGGGGGTCTAAGACTATTTGACTACCCGCCCAATCATTAAAAAAAACCAGAATTCCTATTCAGATTTACAAAAAAAAATAGGGAACCCTTCCCTGAGTTGTACCCCCAACTGACATATTACAAAATAGATAATTTAAATTGTTAATTGACATAAAGGAAACGTATCTATAGATCAGTGAAAGCAAAAAAAAACTGAAAGAAGCAGAGAGAACCAGGGACAACCATGGAGAGTTTAGGTGGTAACGTCCCCATCTGTTGCATCTGACGTTTCCTCCAGAATGGGATAGGGCCCATATTCATCATTGTACGCATGGTGGGGTTGGTTGGCCGACTGCAACTCCGGAAGAGGTTGCGAATCTTTGTCGTTGTCTGGTTCCTCACAAACCCGTTTCTCCAGCTAGGGGCTAGTTGTCACCAACGTTGTGAGTCGGGTGTTGTCCTCGTTCTCCCGCTCAAGGGTTGTGGACTTATCTGCCACTGCAGAGGTATCGTTGACCATGCCCTACATCTCTGCATTCCCACCACCAACCATGTCCTCGACACCACTAGCAATAGTGTATTACTGCCAATTCAAATTGGCCTCCAGTTTATGAAATTGCTCGTTAGTTTGAGTCAAACAAGTACTCATAATCTGCACCACCTCCCTAGCTCCACTCTGTTTCTTGGTCAAGTCCTCCATTAGCATACCCATCATGTTCTTGATCATCTAGTAGTGGCTAATTCTACCTCCATTTCTCCCTGAGGCCAGGTGCTCGGAGACAATGCGGGACTCCCAGTTTTCTATCATACACTTCACAATCATTGAGACCCATGTAATGTATCCATCTGTTGACCCCAAGTTTTCCTTTTTCCTAGCACCACTATCTCTGGTCCTGCCTCGCCTCAGTGTGCCTCTCTTCCTTGGCATTTCTGTGTCATGTTCAACAACCTGGTTGATAGAGGAGAAGACCAACAACAATAGGAAAATAATCAAGCGAGTTTCCTTGAGGTCGAGAGCTCCATTTTCTCCTTGGTTTCCCTCCTTAAACCCTGTACAACCATGTGCGAGTGGGAGTTGTTCATTAAATTCGGCTCAGGCTCCATTAACCCTCAGCTCAGCAGACTGTCATGCCAAAATGACATATCGATTGCCTGAGGGGTTGGCTTAATGCCCGCCATCCTAGGCATTTAACTCCCACGCAGACTGAAGCCCACACAACCTCTCCTCTGCCTCATTCATAGTGCCCTCGCCAGGTGTCCTCCGTAACAGTTGCTCCAAACGTGTCACCTGCATCTGAGGATTTTTATCAATAACATATAAAGCAAAAGCTTATGCATTATAATGAGTATAAATTAGTGTAAGTCTACCAATAAAACTTAGCCCAATTTGTAATTTTCATAGAGATTAAATATTTTATAATATTACAAAATTGTAATATTAATGAATAAATAAATAAAACTTAGCCCATTTTGTAATCTTGATTCTTGATAAAGATTAGATATTTTATAATATTACAAAATATTAAAAATAAATAACATATTCTTATATATTACAAGTTTATAAACACATGACTACATTTTCTACCAAACTTCCAAATTTAATAGTATTTTAAAATATTTGAGATTTAATATCATTTTAAAATATTAATATTAAATTAAAATAAAATAAAAATATTTTTAATTAATATTGTTCATTATAATAATTATTATATTTTATGAAAAGAAAATACTTTAATTTTAAATTATTTTTTATTAAACTAAATTAATTAAAAAATAAATAATATTATTAATTAAAAATTTCATATTAAATAAAAATTTAAAGATTAAATTAATTATTAAAAAGATAATAAAAAATAGTTGGTAAAAAGAACCATTTTTTTTAAATTAAAATATACTTTTCATAAAATTCAAATCTTATATTCAAAATGTTAAACTTATATTTATATTATATTAAAGATAATTAATTTTTTTAATATTTAATTTTTTATAACCCTTTATTTATATTATATTAAATATATTCTTTTAATATTTAATTTTTAAAATTATAATTTTATAAAATAATATAATAAATATTACAAAATAATATAATTGCCAAAAATTAATTTTAAATTAAAATTAAGCTTATAACTTTATCTAACTTATTATTGGTTATTATTAATTTTAAATTAAAATTAAGCTTATAACTTTATCTAACTTATTATTCATTATTATCATAGAGTAGTGTATATCGAGAGGTCTTATAAAAATTTCATTAATATTGAGAGGTCTTAGAAAAATTATATTAATAAATTTAATTCGTTTATTTATTTTAAAATTAATTAATTATTTTGTATTATTAATTACTTATTTGTATTAAAATTATCATAAAATTTTAAAAAATAAAATTATTATTTACTAAATTTTATAATTTTTTTTATAGAATTAAGAATATGATAAATTAAATAATAATTATCAAACAACAAACATCACATTAAAAACAATATTAATTAATATTTCTCTACATTAAATATGGTGTAAGGAAGATTAAGAAGTTAAAAGAAAATTAAGATAATATAAAGAGATTATTAACTGTAATCTTGAAGATCAAAATTATCTTTTTAGATCTTAACTATCAAAGAAAAAAAATAACATTATCAAGATTACAACAAATTCTCATGGGCTTCATGGTGAAACTAGGTGCTGGACAACCTCTAAAACTGTGTGGGTCTAAAGGATTTGCCATCTTCGCCACGGGATTCAACATTCTCTTAAAAATCATGGGCCTAAAGGATTCACCCTCTTTGTGAGTTTATAAGCATTGAAGATAAAAACCACTTTCTCCTAAAATGTCGTACCTACATCTGTATTAAATTTCTTTTTCAGAGGAAAAAATACCAGTCTTTGTTATTCATATGAATCAAAAGACATCATTTACATACCAACATGATGACTGATAAAACCAGAACATCTCAAGCAACATAAAGATGACCACAAATAGAATACTGTCTACCAGAAGAAAAAGTCTGATCATAGCATACTTTTCTCATCATCCTTGATAAATCAGGTCAGATAATGCTAAGAGATATCGAAGATGAACGTCAAACAAGACATTTCTGAGCAAGACAAGTTGGCTGAAAAAAACTCAATCAGAACAGAACAAAAATAGTCCATCAATGCTTAAATACATAAGCTGAGAAAACATGTGTATCAGCTTCTCTAAAAAAAATCATAATGGCCATGTTTATGACCAAACCATCCAAGGTTTTCGAGAAAGATCCAAAACCCATATCAAATTTCAGGGCCTGTTTCGAGAGTCCATCTGCCAGCGTGTTATGCTCACAAAATGTGTGTTTGAAGATCACCGGAGGGGCCATTTGAAGCATATTTCTTATGTCATTACACCAATGCATCAGTGAAGGAACATCAAGTGCAGAATTTCTGTTGAGCCAAGATATGATAACCAATGAATCACCATATATCAATTGCATGGGTATGCCCATCAACAAACTTACTCTGAGAATTGCCCAAAGAGCCAATAATTCTGCTCTTGTGTTTGTGCTACTACCACATCCCATAGAGAAACTGAAGTAATGGGTGACATTTAAATAAATCACAAAACCTGATCCACCAATTTCCTTCGCAGCAGCTCCATCAAAGAATCCACAGGGAAAAGCCTTAAAAGGTTTAAAGCCAATGTTCCTAATTTTCTAGCTTTTTAAAGGAGCTGGGTATGTATTTAAAAAACCCTCTATCCTGGAAATAAGAACAGAGAACAACGGCCTCCTATTTTCAAATACACAATGATTCGGGAGGATCCATAAACCCCAAAAAAGAAACAGAGGCAAGTATCTATATTCAGCTGCACGCGCTGTAGTATTAAACCACTGATCCAAAAAAGACTATACAGAATTAAAATCGGGGAAGGAGCATTTAAAATTATCCGCGAAATGTGAAAGAATACGCACAAAGAAAGGGCATGTGAAGAAAAGATGATGTATATCCTCCGCATTTTCTTCACAAAGAACACAGCGACTCGGACCTTTAAAGCCTCTAATATGGAGTTGATCCCAAGTTAAAATCTTGCCTCTGATCAATAGCCAAGTAAAACATATAATCTTCAGAGGTATATTAAGAGTCCATATTAATTCTAGAACTGAATTACTTAACTCTAAGCATATGTCATAGATCACACAATCATAGCCTTCGGCAGCAATTAGAGGGCCTATGTAATTTTTATGGGACCAAATAAGAGAATCATTATGTTCAGAAAGACGAATGCGACCATATTCCAGACCTCTGATATAATTACCCCAGAGTTCTTTCCAATCACCAGCAAGATCGAGCTCTTCAGCTGAGAACCAGTAGCCTGATGCAAAGGGAGTTTGATTTCTAGCCTGGGCTAAAGTGCAAATTCCAAAATCTTCCAAATAATCTCTCATGTCTCTAGGCAGAGTATAGGAGGATCCCATACCAACGAATGGATCTGCACCTAGGCGAATAGCAGATCCATTACCAACACTCCAGATAATGCCTTTGCCAATCCACGGTAAGGTAGAGATGAACCCTCTCCATATAATCGAGGAGTTTCTAATATTGAAGTTTTTTCCCTTGAACCAAGAGTGCAGAGGTTTGTTTTTCAAATACTTAACAAAAATAAGTAGATGCCAGATGCCCTTGCTTTTCAATGCAAGCCAGAAACTTTTCATCCTCAGGGATAAACTAAAGCTGGGCAAGTGCTTAATTCCCCAACCCCCATGAGAAGTAGGGCGAGCCAGAAGATGCCAGTCAGCTAGATGGAATTTTTTACTCTTTGATGAAGAGCCACAAAGAAAGGAAAAAATCATCTTTCTGAGCTTATCAAGAATTGAGGATGGAATCATAACCAATGCCATCTAATAAACAGGTATGCTTGACAGAACAGATCGAATAAGAACTAGGCGACCACCCATGGACAGGAGCCTGTTTTTCCAATGGGATATTCTCTTCTCAAATTTAGAAACCATCCAGAGCCAATCCTTTACCAAATAACTCGACGGTTTAAGGAAGTATCTAAGATAATCAAAACCTTTATGAAGATAATCGAATCTGTAAGGGAGGGTACCAGTAATTCTGCGGAGAAGAGCCTCATCCAAATCATTATGAAGAAAGCATGATTTGATTAGATTTATACACATACCTGAAGCCTCACAAAAAGTATCAAGGATGACTTTGAACGCCAACCATTCCTCAAAAGTACCCAGACCAAATAAAATCACATCATCTACAAATAGTAAATGAGTGAGAGAAAGCTGAGATGAAATTTTGATTCCTTTTATTTTTCCATTCCGCTTGGCATCTTCGATCAAAAGACTAAGCCCTTCTATACCCAAGATGCACAAAAGAGGGGATAAAGGGCATCCCTGCCTGATTCCACGAGAGGCTGGAAAAAAGGAAGAAGGAGAACCATTAACAAGGACAACAAAGTTGGCTGAAGAGATGCATCCCAAGATCCAGTTAACCCCAACAAGAGGAACCCCGATTTGAATAAGAATGAGGCGGATATAGGTCCAATTAACTCTGTCAAAGGCTTTTGATAAATCCAATTTCAGGATGAGAGCACATCTCTTTCTGATTTTGACAGTATGAAGAACTTCTTGTGTAATGGCTATGGGCTCGAGGATCTGGTGGTTTTTTAGAAAACCAAATTGTTGAGGAGATATGGAAGCATCAAGGAAAGGCTTAAGTCTCATAGCCGCAATTTTTGAAATCAACTTATAACAGAGATTACAGAGAGAAATGGGGCGAAAATCAGCGAAGGACAAAGGCAGTTCAACCTTTGGGATGAGGGCTAAGAAAGTAGAATTAAGGGCGGGAGACACTCTGCCCAAGGTCCTAGAAGTCTCCACCACATTGACTAGGAGAGGTCCCAAGAGATCAAAAAAAGTTAAATAGAACTCAACAGGCCAGCCATCTGGGCTTGGCGCCTTATCTCTTTTAAACAATTTAAGAGCCCTGTCTACTTCCAAGATAGTGACAGAGCTAGTGAAAGCAACTTTTTCCTCCTCACTGATATAGGAGGGAAAAAGACGAATAACCTTAAGTTGGGCCTCCAAGTTAGTCAAGTGATCATGTTCAAAAATAGTCTTGAAGTATCGCATCCCAAGGGCTTTAAGCAAATATTATGGAATTGAAATTTAAATCTGTATTAAATTTCAATTCCATAATCTTTGCTTAAACACTATGAATAGCTAAATACATCTCTCTTTAAACTTAAATATCTATAATAAAGTTAATTTATAAGTTTTTTTATAATCAAATACATTAATAAGCATAATTATGATATTGAAAAAGCTTGTTTCACTTTACAATTTAATAATTTTAGCATTTCAATTCATTGAAAATAAACATTTTTTAATAATAAATTGAAGTAAAATAAATCATTTAGTAAAGTTTAATTTTTTATTTGGTTAAAAGCTATGTATATCTTTTTATATAATATATTTTTAATTAAAAGTAGGTCTTTGAAATATATATTTATCAATTCTATTTTTATGTAAAAATACAAAATTTATATTTATATTTTTTATATTTATCAAAAAATTATATATATATAACGATGTTAATCATGATGATTAACATTTAGTGAGACCAACTTTGATTTATCAAACTTTAAGAAGAATAATACTTGGTTTACTTTAAAATCTTGAATATGTGCTCAAAAAACTTACCAAGAAGCTTTCACAACTCACTATAGTTTTAGCAAGTTAGGAGGTTATAAAGGTTTGTATTGTAACAAATACTATGCAACTCGGATCTAATGTGGGTGTAAGCAAGACATTCTAAGAGAAAGCGATTTTCATCCTCTGCAACGCTCATAGATTCACACATATGGCAAACCCTTTCCGCCCATGGAGTTTTAGGAATAAACCAATGCCTTGTTTCGCTATGGAGTTCATGAGAGTTCATTCTAATCTTGGTTATATTAATTTTCTTTCGTGAGCTAGTTACTATCGAGAGATACTTCTGATCTTCCAAGTTATGATTAATGACCTCCTTATAACTTATTTTAATTTTCTCTTACGCGTTAAACTTATAACATTTTGACCTTATCAATGTTATGCAAAATGTTGTTTTCATCAATGCCCCAATGGTTTAATCAAGCCATGGTATCTTTACACCAACACCACTTGAGGCACAGTTACTTTTTGACTTGAGTTTAAAGCAATTTTAGGAAGTCTCTCGTTTCCCATGATATTTATCTTATGCTTGTACATCAGGTACCTAGTCATAGCCATGCTTTCGATGGGGGGAATACCCACTTTTACGAGGAGAATAGGATAAGGCGTATGACTTTTAATTTTGAGATTATAAGTTATAAACCGCTTCTGAATTTGCTCAATCTTCTTCCAAGATTCTCTAGAAATGTTGCACCCCCATACTTCACAACCATACAAGATAGTAGTGATGGAAAGAGTTTCAAAGAGGAACTTTTTTAATCCCACATGACCAGATTGATTGATTTATAGTTATTTTCGAGACCAAAATAAGCTTTCCTCCCTCCATTAATCCTTTTCTCAATGCTATAGTTCCAATTGAGCTTGTGATGAATATCAATTCCGAGATACTTGTAAGAAGTCACTTCCTCTAGATTTCTATTATCATAAATAAAATTTGCATAGGTGTCTTTCTTAGATTTTATAATCATGATTTTTGTCTTGTCGGTGTTAACAGCCATACCCATGTTAGAGAAAAGATATTTAAGAATTCTTAATTGCTTATCGAGATCAGAAGGACACCTTGCCATAAGAACAATATCATCAGCATTAAGTAGGAGGATTATAGCTATCCCATCTAAGATTTGTACCGGTGCAACCTGCTTCTTCTAAACACTTTTCTAGTTTATCAATGTAAATGCCAAAAATGGTAGGGGAGCGGGATAAACCTTGTTTAACTCCAATATTACAATTTATATACGTTGTCCACCTCTCATTATTCTTAAACTTGGCAATGACCTTTGTGTATAACCTTATCGCGAAAACTCTCAACTCAAAAGGAACCTTAAGCTCCTCTAGCCTATTCCATAGGTTATTTCTAGGCATTGTATCAAAAGCTTTTCTAAAATCCAAAAAGCAACAAAATAGGCCAGACTTATTATTAGGACATTCCTCTGCAATGATCCTAAGTGTAACAAGGTGGTCTGTGGTTGAATGATTTATTCTAAAACCTGCTTGGCCTTTAGCCCACTTACCTTCTATTTCTATCCATTCATTGATATTCTTTTCTAAGATAATACAATATAACTTAGGTAAGAGAAGACTAGTCATAATAGTCTGATAATAAAAAATGTCATTTTTA